>CM068968.1:5861297-5876297 GCA_035128595.1 Eptatretus atami
TACTGACTATCATTCCCCTTTTCTCCAGTGCGTACCTCCACCTCTCGAGGCTCGCCTCAGCCTGCTCCCTCCTCTCTCTCTACAGATCTTGATGTCATCCGCGAACATCATAGTCCATGGAGACTCCAGTCTGATCTCGTCTGTCAACCTGTCCATCACCATTGCAAACAGAGGAAAGGGCTCAGAGTAGATCCTTGGTGCAATCCCACTTTAACCTTAAACCAGTCATTTCCGACCGCACACTCACCGCTGTCACACTGTCCTCATACATATCTGCACGATCCTCCATACTTCTCCACCACTCCCGACTTCCTCATACAATGCACAACTCCTCTCTTGGCACCTATCATAAGCTTTCTCCAAATCCACAACACACAATGTAACTCCTTCTGGCCTCCCTATACTTCTCCATCAACATTCTCAAAGCAAACATCGCATCAGTGGTGCTCTTTCTGGCATAACCCATATTGCTGCTCACAAATCGTCACCTCTCTTTCTACCTAGCTTCCACTACTCTTTCCCACAACTTCATGGTGTGGCTTAACAACTTTATCCTCTGTAATTTCCACAGCTCTGCACATCACCCTTGTTCTTGAAAATCGGACCAGTACACTTGATCTCCACTCCGGCATTCTTTCACTTTCCAAGATTTTATAAACAATCTGGTTACAACCCCACTGCCATCTCTCCTAAGCACTTCCATGCTCCCACTGGATATCATCTGGGCCAACCGCCTTTCCACTTTTCATCCTCTTCATAGCAGTCCTCACTTCATCCTTACTGATCCACCCCACTTCCTGATTCACTATCTCCACCTCTTCCAACCTTCTCTCTCTCTCATTTTATTCATTCATCAGCTCCTCAAAGTACTCCATCCACCTTCTCAACACACTCTCCTCACGTCAGCACATTCCCATTTGCGTCCTTTATCACCCAAACTGCAGCAATCCTTCCCAGCTCGGTCCCTCTGTCTTGCGAATCGGTATAATCCTTTTCCCTTCTTTGTATTCAACTTCTCATACAGCTCGTCATATGCCTTTTTCTTAGCCTTTGCCACTCTCTCTTTGCCTTTCGCCGCCACCTTGTACTCCTGCCTACTTTCTTCATCTCTCTGACTATCCACTTCTTTTTTGCCAACCCCTTCTTTCTTATACTTTCCTGTACTTCCTCGTTCCACCACCAAGTCTCCTTATCTTCCTTCCTCTGTCCAGATGTCACACCAAGTACCTTCCTAGCTATCTCCCTACCACTTCTGCTGTAGTTGCCCAATCATCTCACCCCTCTTTAACACCATCCAACACCTGTCTAGCCTCCTCCTAATTCCACGCAACAGTCTTCCTCTTCAGCTTCACCATCTGGTCCTTGGTTCAGCCCTCGCTCTCTTCTCAACCTCACCTCCAAAATCATCCTACAGACACCAATCGATGCTGTCGAGCTACACTCTCCCTGCCACCACTTACAGTCTCTAATCTCTTTCAGGTTGCATCTCCTGCTTAAGATGTAATCCACCTGTGTGCACTTTCCTCCACTCTTGTACGTCACCCTGTGTTCCTCCTTCTTCTTGAAATACGTATTTACCACTGCCATTTCCATTCTTTTTGTAAACTCTACCACCATTTGTCCTTCCACATTTCTCTTGTTGAGACGTACCTACCCATCACTCCTCATCCTCTTTATTCCTTCCCAACATGCCCATTGAAATCTGCTCCAATCACCACTCTTTCATCCTTGGATACACTCTCCACCACTTCATCTAACTCACTCCAGAAATCTTCTTTATACTCCATCTCACACCATATGCGGGGCATATGCACTGATGACATTCATCATCACCCTTCAATTTCCAACTTCACTCGGTCAGACACTCTCCTTACCTCCAATACCTCTTGACATAATCTTCTTCAGGATTACCCGACACCATTTCTCCTCCATCCACCCATGGTAGAACAGTTTGAAACCACTTCCAATGCTCCTAGCCTTGCTCCCATCCACTTGGTCTCTTGTACACACAGTATGTCCACTTTCTTCTCTCCATCATATCAGCCAACTCTCGCCCTTTGCCAGTCATTGTCCAACATTCAGAGTTCCAACTCTCACTCCAACTTCTACCCTCCCCTCTCCACTCCTCCAGACTCTCTTCCCGTCTCCTTCTCCTCCTTCGACCAGCAGTAGCAAATTTCCACCGGTACCCTGCTGACCACGGTACCGGTGGCGGTCGTTGGTAACCTGGGCCTCGACCGATCCGGTATGGAAATTCGTTTTGTTGTCTGCATAATGATTTGGCATAGGTTTTTACGCCGGATGCCCTTTCTGATGCAACCTGGTCGCCTCTTACGACACACAGGGATATGGTACACTATTCTAACCGGGCATACACGGGCCAGTACACTGGTACTCATTTCGCTGACCTCGGAAGGATGACAGGTTGAGTCAACATATATGCATATGTATATATATATATATATATATATATATATATATATATATATATATATATACAGTAGACGAGGCGTAAGTTGGCAGCGTGTAACTCGCCATTTCGCCTAAGTCGGCAGCATCAAAAGTCCCGATTTTATCTAATGTTAAATCGACTTACAGACTTTGAATAAAGTCTGTAAGTCGTCATCTCTAAGTCGTCATTCGTCTAAGTCGTCAGATGTTGCGTTCCGCGCGTAATGCAAACTCAAGTAAATTACCACGCCTAACTCGTCACACGGAACTGCTGCCTCGTGAGAAGCCCGATTTCATGGAATCGTGAGCGCGGGCTATTTATAACTGCGCTGCGTTCAGCTCAGTCAGCGTGCCGTCCACATGCAGTCTGAAGAGGTATAAGGCTGCGCAATGCAGTCTCTGGCGAAGGAGTAAAGGATCGATCGAGCTTCGTGTTGAAGTCCGATCATGGTTTATATTGGCTTGTTTTGTACATCACCACACTCACTTTCACATAGGTATTGAGTGGTAGTCATCACGATGACTGTGTGTCATGTAATTTGTCGATGGTATATGAGTTTTCATTCCATATGAAAACTCATTCTACATTCATTCCAATGAATGAATTCTAACAGCCATTCATTCCACATTTGTCGATGGTCATATACCATCACCGATGGTATATGAGTTGTCTTACAGTTGTTCATTATCTTTACTTTTGATAAAGTGATTCATGAATTCCATCTTTGCTTGATCACTTTCCAACTAACCAATGAACCCCACCTATGCCCGAGGATTGTGTTTCCTTTTGGTACAATAGCCGGCTTAGAGATTGTTGCGCCCTCTCACACTACGTGTCCAGGCCACGCGCAACTTCATCCTTCACCCACAGTCATCATGAATGTTCGCATACGTGTAAGTCGTCACATGTCTAAGTCGTCACTTTTTCTCGGTCCCGATGGTGATGACTTACGCCTAGTCTACTGTATGTATATATATTGTATATTATTTATATATTATATATATATTATATATATATATATTATTCAGTATTGTGACGGTACTGTGGCAACTGTCACTGACTGAGACAATAGTACACATCAAGCTATTTCTGAGATTGTTATTTCATTCGTATTTGTTCCAGATAGTCCTTCCCTTAGGTGGAGTAAGTTAATGGGTCATGTGCATTTTGTGGGCTTTCGGGAGGTTTTTCTGCCCCTTCTTTACTTATTTTGCTTTGTTACACATGCGAGTCTCCTTTATGCATGCATGCACACCAAAATACATAGCAATAGGCATTCATTAGCATATGTGTGCCAAAACCATTCAAATCACAGGCCATAACTCAATGGCCAATTTTTCTCAGCCCTCACCATACTCGAACCCCAACGCTGCAACATTTCATCGACCAACAAAACTCCTTCATTACAATCACCACACCACAATCCAAGCTTGCTTCCATTCGCCAGTGATGCCACAACGATGACGACTGACCACCTCCACCACAAATCACCACATTTCCTCCTCACCGCTATGTCACCACTGCCATGGTTCAACCACCATCACCAGTGATGTCAAGACCACCTTTTGGGGCCAACAGGAAACAAAGGAGTGGCCCGTACCATGGTAGATACTCGGATCTGGACGTTCGGACATCTAACTTGGGGTGGGAGTGTGCGTTAGATTCTGTTCAACATCATATCGGTAGCCCTGACACTCCACTCAATTGTGGCACCCATTGCGTGTCCAGCGCATGTTCACAGCCGGAGAGTGCGACCTTCCCCTTCCTCAGCAACTGGGTTTTCGCAGGTCAGTCAACCTTGCCTGGTAAATAAGAGGTCGCAAACACCTCATAATTTTCTTATCTCTCTGACTATCTAATTTTGCTCGTGAGTGTTTCTGATGATGCCTGTTGTGTTAGTGTAAGATAATATTGTTGAAGGATCCAAATGGGTTAGCTCTGTATTGTCTCCCTTTTGAAAACAACTATTTCTTTTGCCGTACCTCACCCATCCATGCTTTCCCTGCTGCACTTATTTTCTTTTGTAATAAATCCCTTGGTAATTTTGCCACATAACTTTTCTCACCCTTTATAATAAAAAAATTGCTTGCCAGCATAGTTCCTCCATTGGTCCAGCGTAGTTTGCATGTAGTGAAGCTGGGAAGTTTTACCCCACCTATTTTCTCTTGTTAGCTGGTGCGTACTTGGCAGCTCTGCTGGGCTGCACCTGAAACGGGAAGTTAACTTGAGTATGCATCGAGGGAACAAGACCCCCTTTGTGCTGCCAATCCACTGGAAACAGTAATACGTGAAGTAGTGTGAAACCCTTCCAGGATTGGTGGTACCAATCGGCGCTCGTGGTTGATTAGCAACCCGCCAGCACGCATAGTTATCTGTGCTTGGTGGCCTTAGGACCGGAAGTTCAGGAGGAACTCGAGTGCGTCTCCTCGTGCTGAGCCTTGTACCCCGGATCTGTAAAAATTTGTACAGAAGTTGCTTTCTTCCCAGCTTGGAGAAGCATTCAGGTCTAAAGCTGGAAAAGCAAGACTGGCCAGTGCAAAGCAGCAGCCCCGGCAGGAATGTTCCTGCCGGATGTGAGCCTGCTTGGGCCCTCTTGGGGCCTGACCTTTAATTTGTGCCTGACCCTGCATGCTTGGTGGTGTAATCACAGCCATTCTGCAGCGTTGCGCTGGTTTCAATCACTGCCTAGGCCATCAACTCCCAGTCTTGAGTCATGGCACAAGGTTACTCCTGTGTAATAAAGACCATCATTGGCCGGGCAGAGTAGAACTAACTTTTCTTCTCACCCGTGGTTTGTTATTCTGTAAACAATCTGCCTATAAATGCAATGACCACATGGCTTTAGCTGTTGCGGGTGGTGACCTTTAAAATGGTTCCCTTTCAACTGCATTCCGATACATTCTTCTGTTGAGTGTTTAATGTGATGATAATCTTCCGAATTGAAACTTTTCATGTTTACACATCCAGAATTGATTGGAGGGATGGTAAGGGCTAGAAACATCAAAGTTGACACACACACACCTCTCTCTCTGTCGTCTCTGTCTCTCTCTTCTCTTTCTGTCTCTGTCTCTCTCTCGTTCTCTCGCTCTCGTTCTTCTCTCTCTGTCTCTTCGTCTGTCTGGTCTCGTCTCTCTGTCTCATGTTACTGCCTCTCTCTGTCTCTCTCTCTGGCATCCTTCCTCTGTCTTCTCTTCTCTGTCTCTCTCTCTCTCTGGTTGTTTCTCTCTGATCTCTTCTCTCTGTCTCTTCCGCTCTCTGCCTCTCTCTCTCTCTGCTCTCTATCTCTCTGTTCCTCTCTCGGTCTCGTCTGCCTCTGCTCTCTCGGTACTCTCTGTCTCTCTCTCTCGTACTCTCTTGTCCTCACTTCTGCTCTTCTCTTCTCGTACTTCTCCGTGTTCTCTCTCTCTGTCTCTCTCTCTCTCATCTCTCTCTCTCTCTCTGTGCTGTGCCCTCCTGTTCTCTCCTCTCTCATCTCTCTCGTTCCTCTCTCTCTGTCTGCCTGGCTCTCTTTCTTCTCGTCTCTCTCTCGGTCTCGTCTGGTTCTCTGTCCTCTCTCTGCCTGTTTTTGTCTCTCTCTGTTCTCTCTCTTCCTCTCTCTCTTGTCTCGTCGTCTCTGTCTCTCTCGTCTCTGCTCTCTCTCCTTCTCTGTCTCTCTCCTCTGTCTCTCTCCTGCTCTCTTCTCTGTCGTCTCTCGTCTGCTGTCTCTCCTCTCTCTGTCTTCTCATTGTCTTTCTGTCTTGTCGTCTCGTCTCGTCTTCTCTCTGTCTTATTGTCTCTGTCTGTCTCTGCTCATTCTCTTCGTGTCCTCGTTCTCTCCTGTCTCCTTCTCTGTCTCTGTCGCTCTGCTCTCTCGCTTATCTCTCTGTGTCTCTCTCGTCCTCTGTGCTCTGCTCTGTCTCGTGTCTTGTCTCTGTCTCTACGGTCTCTGTGTTCTACTCTTCTCTCGTCCCTCGTCTCTTCTTCTCTGTCTCTCTCTCTGTCTCCTCTCGTCTCTCGCTGTTTGTTCTCTGTTCTGTCTCTTCTCTGCTCATCCGATCTGCTCTCTCTCATATGTCTCTCTCTCTGGGCTCTCTGTCTCTCTTGTCTGTCTCTCTCTGTCGTCTCTGCTTCGGTGTCTCTGTCTCTCTGTCTGTCTCTGTTGTCATCTGTTCTCTCTCTCTCTGGTCTCTTCTTCTCGTCTCATGTTCTCTCTCGCCTCTCTCTCTCTTTCCTTTCTCTCTCTCTCTCTCAGCTCTCTCTTTTCCTGTCTCCTCTTTCTCTCGCTCTCTCTCTCCTGCATTGTCTCTCCTCTGTCTGTCTCTCTACTCTGCTCCTCTGTCGTCTATGTGTCTTTCCTGTACTGTCTTTCGTCTCTGTCTCTCTCTCTGTTCTCCCTCTCTCTCATCTCTTCTCTCTCGTCTCTCCTCTCTCTCTCTCTTCTCTGTCTGCTCTGTCGATCTCTCTCTCTCTGTTCTCCTCTGGTTCTCTGTCTGTCTCTCTGCTCTCTCTCTGTCTCTTTCTCTGCTTCTCTCTAGTTCTCTCTCTCTGCTCTCTCTCTGTCGTCTCTATCTCCTTCTCGTTCTCTGCTGCTCTGTCGTTCCGTCTCGTCTTCCTGTCTCTGTCTCTCTCTGTCTCTCTGTCTCTGTCTCTCATCGTCTCTCGTACTGCCTCTCTCTCTTCTCTGTCTCTCTGTCCTCTCTCTGTCTCTCCTGTCTCTCTTCTCTTTCTCGTCTCTCGGTCTCTCTCCTCTCGTCTCTTTCTCTCTCTGTCTCGTCTCTCTCTCTTCCGTCTCTGCTCCCTTCTCTGTCTGTGCTGTCTTCTCTGTCTACCTGCCTCTCTCTCGTCTCTGTCTCTCTGTCTCTCTCCTGTCTCTTCTGTCTCTTCGTCTCGGTGTCTCTGTCTCTCTCTGTTCTGTCTCTCCTCCTACTGTCTCTCTTTTTCTGTCCTCTCTCTCTCTCTCTTGCTCTCTCTCGTCTCTCTAGTTTGTGTCTTCTGTCGTTCTCGTCTCTCTCTCTCTCTCTGTTCTCGTCTCTCTCTCTCTGTCTCTCTCTCGTCCTCTCGTTCTCTCTGTCTCTCTGTCATCTCTGCTTTCTGTTCTCTCTCTCTCTCTGTCTCCTCTCGCTCCTCTTCTCTTTCCCCTCTCTGTCTCTCTCTTTTTCTCTTCTCTCCTCCTCTCTGTCTGTCTCTCTCTGTTCTCTCGCTCTCTCGTCTCTCTTTCTCTGATTGATGTTCTTCTACTCTCGTCTCTCTCTGCTCTGTTCTCCTGTCTTGTCTCCTTCTACTCGTCGTGTCTCTGTCTTCTCTCTGCTCTGTCTCTGCTCTCTTCTTCTCTGTCTCTCTTCTCTCGTTGCTACTCTCTCTGTCTCTCTTGTCTCTCTGTCTGTCTCTCGTCGTTGTTCTGTCTCTGTCTCTCCGTCTTCGTCCTCTCTGTTCCTTCTCTTCTGTTCTCCCTGTCTCTTCTCTCTCTATGTCGTCTGTCTCTTCTCTGTCTCCTTCTCTCTCTTCTCCTCTCTCTCTCTCTAGTTCTGTCCTCTTCTCTGTCTCTCTGTCTCTCTTCTGGCTCGTGTCTCTGCTCGCTTCTCTGGTTTCTCTTGTCCTTGCCTCTCTCTCCTGTCTGTCTGCTCTGTCCGCTATCTCCTCTCTCTGTCTCTCTCTGTCTCTGTCTCTCTCTGTCTGTCTCCGTCTCTCTCTCGTGTGTCTCTGTCTTCTCTCTCTCTGCTTCTCTCTCTCTCTGTTTCTTCTGTCTCTGGCTCTCTCTCTCTGTTCTCTGTCTCTGTGTCTCCGATCTCTTCTCTTCTCTATCTCTCTGCTCTGTCCTCTCTCTGTCTCTCTCTCTGTCTCTCTCTCTGCCGTCTCTGTTCTCGTCTCTGCTCTCTCTGTCTCTGTCTCTCTCTCTCTCTCTTTCTCTCTGTGCTCTCTGTCTCTCTCTGTCTTCTCTCTGTCTCTCTCCTTCTCTGTCCGTCTCTTGTCTCTCGGTCTCTGTCTCTCTCATCTCTCATCTTGAATGTCTCTCCCTCTCTGTCTTGTCGTCTCTCTGTTCTCTGTCTCGTCTCTCCTGTTCTCTGTCTCGTCTCTGCTCTCTCTCTGTCTCTCCTCTCTCTCTCTGTCTCGTCTCTCTGTCTCTTTCTCTCTCTGTCTCTTTCGTTCTTCTCTCTGTGTGTCTCTGTCTTCTCTCTGTTCTGTCCTCCTCTCTCTCTGTTCTTTCTTCTCTCTCTCTGTCTCTCTCTGTCTCTCTGTCTCTCTGTCTCTCTGTCTCTCTGTCTTCTCTGTCTCTCTGTCTCTGCTGGCTCTGTTCTCTTCTTGTCTCTGTCCCTTGTCTCTTGCTCTCTCGTCTCTCTCTCTCTTCTCCTTCTCGTCTCTCTCTGTCTGTCTCTTCTCTCTCTGTCTCTTGTTCTCTCTCTCTTGTCGTCTCTGTCTCTGTCTCTCTCTCTCTCTCTCTCTTCTGTCTTCTGTCCTCTCTCTTCTCGTGTTGTTCTCTCTCTCTGTCTCTCTCTCTCTGTCTCTCTCTTCCTCCTTCGTCTCGTCTCTCTGTGTGCTCTGTGTCCTTCTCTCCTCTGTTCGTTCTCTTTCTCTCCTCTCTTCTCTGCTCTCCTGTTTCTCTCTCTCTCTGTCCTCGTTCTCTCTCTTCGCACCTCCTCTCGTCTTCCTCTCCCTCTCTCTCTCGTCTCTCATCTCACCTTCTCTTTGCCCGTCCTGCTCTCTCGTCTCTCTCCTGTCTCTGTTCTCTCTCTGTCGGTCTCTTCTGTCTCTGTTCGTCTCTCGTCTCTTCTCTGGTGTTCTTCTTGTGTCTCTCTGTCTCTATCTCTCTGTATCTGGCTCTCTTGTCTCTTCTCTCTTGTCTCTCGTCTCTCTTCTCTCGTCCTCTTCGTTCTTGTTCTCTGTTCCTCTGTCTCTCTGTCTCCTCTGACCTCTCTCTGTCTGGTCTCTCATCGTCGTCTCTTCTCTGTCTCTTCTCTCTTTTGTCTCTGTTCTCTCTTTCTTCCTCATCTCGTCTCTCTTCTCTTGTCCTGTCTCTCTTGCTCTCTGCTTCTGTCTCTTCTTCTCTCTCTGTGCTAGTCTCGTCTCTCTCTCGTCTACTCTTCTGTCCTGTCTCTCTCGTCTCTCTGTCTCTCTGTCTCATGCTCTCTCTGTTCTGTCTCTGTCATCTCTGTGTCTCTCGGTCTCGTGTCCGCTGCTCTCGTCTTGTCTCATGATGCTCTGGTTCTCGCTTGTCTCATCGTGTCATCTGTCTCCTGTATGTCTCTGCTCTCTGTCCTGCTCTCGTCTCCTTGTCTCTGTCTCTGTCTCTCGTCCTGACGCTCTGTCTCTGTCTGTCTCTGGCTCGTCTCTGTCATTCTGTCATCTCTCTTCTCTCTCTCTCTCTTCTGATCTCGTCCTCTCTCCGTTCTCTGTCTCGTCCGTCTTGTTCGTCTCTCTTCTCCTGTCATCTCTCTCTCTGTGCTCTGTCTCTGTCTTCTTTGTCTGTGTCTCTGTCTCTCTGTCTCTGTCCTCTCTTCTTCTCGTCTTCCTCTTTCTGTTCCTCTCTCTGTGTCGTTTCTCGTCATCCTCTTCCGGTGCTCTGGCTCTTCCTCGCTCTTCTTCTCTCTCTTCTCTCGTCTGTCCTCTGTCTTCATCCTTCTCTGTCTGTGTCTCTCTCTCTTTCTCTCGCTCTCTCTCTCGTCTCTCTCTCTCTGTCTTCTGGCTCTCTCTTCTCTGTCCCTCTTCGTCTCTTCTCTGCTCTTCTGTCTTTCTCTCCTCCTCTCTCGTCTCTCTCTTCTCGTCTCTTCTCGCTCTCTGTCTCTGTCTCTCTCTTCTCTCTGCTGTTCTCGTCTCTGTCTCTCTCAGTCTTCTTGGTCTCTCTCGTCTGTCTCTGTTCTTCGTCTCTGTCTGTTCTCTTCTCTGTCTCTGCTCTCGCTCTGCTCTTCTCCGTCTCTCTTCTCTCTGCTCTTCTTCTTTCTCTCTGTCTCTCTCTCTCTCTGTGTGTTCTCTGTCTTCTCTCTCTGTCTGCTCTTCTGTTCTTCTCTCTGTCTCTCTGTCTCTCTCTCTCTGCTTCATCTGTCTCTCTGTTCTCTTCTCTGTTCTCTCTGTCTCTCTGTCTCTCTCGGTTCTGCTCTCTTTGTCTCTCTTCTGCTTCCTCTGTCTCTTCTCTCTTTCTGTCTCTCTCTGTCTCTCTCTCTGTTCGTTCTCGCTCTGGTCTCTTGTTCTCTCGCTCTCTCTTCTGCTCTCTTCTCTCTCTGTCTCTCTCTCGCTCTTCTCTCTTCTCTCGTCTCTCTGCCTCTCTCTCTGTTCGGATCTCTCTCTGTTACTCTGTGTCGTGTCTTCTGTTCTCTCTCCGCTTGTCTCTCGTCTCGGTCCTGTGGTCTCTCTCTGTCTCTTCTCTGTCTTCTTCTCTCTGTCTGCTGTCTCTGTCTTCTCTACCTGTCTCTCTCTCTCTTTTCTTCTGTCTGTGTCTTCTCTCGTCTCGTTCTCTCTTCTCTCTCTGTCTCCTGTCTCTCGTCTCTGTCTCTGCTGTTCGCTCTCTGTCGTGTCTCTGTCTCGTCTGTCTTACTTTCTCTCTGTCTTGCTTCTCTTCTGTTGCTTCCTCTCTGTCTCTCTTTCTGTGTCTTCCTCTCGTCTCTCTTTGTCTCTCCTGTCCTCTCTGCTCCTGTCTATGTTGTTCTCTGTCCTCTTCTCTCTCTCTCTCTCTCTCTCTCTCTGTCTTCTCTCTCTTGCTCGTCCTCGTCTCTTCTCTCTGTCGGTCTCTCCTGTCTGTCTCTCTCTCTTCTCTCTCTCCTTCTCTCTCTCTGTGTCTGTTTCTTTTGCTCTCTTGTCTCTCTTTCTTCTCTGTCTGTCTCTGTTCTCTACCTTTCCTTTCTTCTGTCTTTCTCTCTGTCTCTCTCTCTCTGCTGTGTTGTTCTCTCTCTCTCTCCTCTCATTCTCTCTGTCTCTGTTCGTTCTTCGGTACTTCTGTTTCCCTTCTCTCTCCTCTCGCCTCTACTCCTTCTCGCTGCTCATCTCTGTCCTCTGTCCTCTCGTCTCTCTAGCTCTGCTTCTCTGTTGTCTCTCTCTCTTCTGTCCTCGTTTCTCTCTCGTTTCTCTGTTTCTGTCCTTCTCTCTCTTCTCCTCTGTTCTCTGTCTCTCTGCTCTCTGTCTCCTCTGTCTCTTCTGCTCTGTCGTCTCTGTCTCTCTTCTCTGTCTCTGTCTCTCTCTCTTGTGTCTCTGCCTCCTCTCTCTCTCTCTACTCTCTCTGTCTCTTGTCTCTCTCTGTCTTCCTGTCTCTCCTGTTCCTCTCTGCTCATCTCTGTCTCTGTCTCTCTCACTGTCTCTGTCTCTCTTCTCGTGTGTCTGTCTCTCTTCTCTCTCTCTCTCTGATCTGCTTCTCTCTTCTGTCTGCTCTGTCTGTCTTCTCATGCTCTCGACTTCTAGTCCTGTCTCCTCTGCTCGTCTTCTCTGCCTCCTCTACTTTCTTCGTCTCTTCCTCTCTCTGTCTCTGTCCTCTTCCTCTGTCTCTGTTCTCTCGTCTCTTCTCTGTCTCTCGCTCTGCTCTGTCCCTGTCGTCTCTCTCTGTTTGCTCTGCCTCTCTCTCTCGTGTCTCTCTCTGTCTCTCTCGTGTCTCTCTGTCTCTCTCTGCTCTCTCGTTCTCTTCTCTCTCTGTCTCCTCTCTCTGTCTCTTCCTCTCGTGCTCTTGTCTGTTCTCTCTCTGTCTGTCTGTGTCTTTTGTTTCCTCTGTCTTTCTCTCCGTCTCTCTCTCTCTCTCTCTCTCGTCAATCTGCTCCTGTTTGTCGTCTTTCTCGTCCCTCTCTCTCTCTCGTGTCTCTTGTCTCTCTCTCGTCTTCTTCTCTCTCTCTGTCTCTCGTCTCTGTCTCTGTCTGTCTCTGTCTCTTGTTACTCTGTCTCTCATGTCCGTTTCTCTCTGTGCTCTGTCTCTCTCTCTCTCTCTTCCTCTCGCTGTCTTCTGGCTCTCTCTGCTCTGTTCTCTCTGTCTCTTGTCTCTCTCTGTCTCTCTCTCCTCTCATCTCGTCTCCTCTGTCTGTCTCTGTCTCTCTCTCTCTGCTCTCTCTCTGTCTGTCATACTGTCTCCTCTGTCTCTCTCATGTCTCTCTCAGTCTCTGTCTCTCTCTCTGTCTCTGGTCTCTTCGGTCTGTCCTCTCTCTGTTCTGTCTCGTGTCCTCTCTCTCTGTCTCCTTCTCTTCTGTCTCCCTTGTCTCTCTCAGCTCATGTTCTCTCTCTCTTTCTGTCCTCTGTCTCTCTCTCTCTGTCTCGCTTGTCCTCCAGTCTCTCCTCTGTGTGTCTCTGTCTTCTCTCTGTCTCTCTCTCTGCCCTCTCTGTCTCTCTGCTCTCTCTCTCCTGTCTCTCTGTTCTCTCTGTCTCTGTCCTCTGCTCTCTCCTGTCTCTCTGCTCTCGTCTCTCTTCTCTCTGTCTCTCTCTCTCTCTCCTGTCTTCCTCTCTGTCTCTCTCTTCTCTCTCTCTGTCTCTGTCTCTCTTCTGTCTCTTCTCTGTTCTCTCTGTCTCTGTCCTCTCTCTGTCTCTCCTGTCTCTCGTCTGTCTCTCTGTCTCTCTGTTGTCTCTGTGTCTCTGTCTGTCTCTGTCTCCTCTGTCTCTGGTTGTCTCTCTGTTTTGTCTCTGTCTCTTGTGTCTCTGTCTCTGTCTCTCGTCTCGTCTTGTCTCTTCTGTTTCTGTCTGCTCTGTCGTCTCTGTCGTCTGTCTCTCTCCTCTGTCTCTGTCTCTCTCTTTCTTCTCTCTTCTCTCGTGTCTCTTTCTCTCTCTTCTCTCCTCTTCTCTGTGTCTCTCTCTGTCTCTCTGTGTCTGCTGTCGTCTCTGTCTCTGTCTTCTCTGTCTCTGTCTCTTCTCTTGTCTCTGTCTCTGCTCTGTCTGTTCTCTGTCTGTCTCTGTCTGTCTCTGTCTGTGTCTCTGTCTGTCTGTTCTCTGTCTCTCTCTGTCTCTCTCTCTCTCTGTTTTCTCTCGTCTCTCTCTCTCTTGTCTCTCTCTCTCTCGTCTCTCTCTCTCTGTCTCTCTCTGTCTCTCTCTGTCTTCTGCTGTCTCTCTCCTCTCTGTCTCTCTTCTCTCTCTCTCTCTCTCTCTCTCTCCTGTCTCTCTCCTCTCGTCTGTCTCGTCTCTTGTTCTCTCTCGTCTCTCTGTCTCTCTCTCTGTCTCTCGTGTCTCTCGTCTGTCTGTCTCTCTGTCTCTGTCCTCCTCTGTCTCCGTTCCTCGCTCTCTGTGTGTCTGTCTGTCTCTCTGTCTCTCTCTCTCTTCTCTCTCTCTCTGTCTCTCTCTCTGCTTCTCTGTCTCTGCTCTCTCTGTCTCGTCTGTCGCGTCTTCTCTGCTCTCTGTCTCTCGTCTGTCTCTTCTCTGTTTGTCTCGTCTCGTCTCCTCTCTGTGTGTCTCTGTCTCTGCTCTCTCTCTCTCTGTGTCTCTGTCTCTCTCTCTCTCCTGTTCTGTCTCTGTTCTTTTCTCTCTCTCTCTCTCGCTCTCTCTGTCTCTGTCTCTTCTCTGTCTCGTCTCTCTCTCTCTCTGTCTCTGTCCTCTCTCTGTTCTCTGCTCTCTGTCTCTGTCTCTGTCTCTCCTCGTGTCTCTGTCTCTCTCTGTGTCTCGTTCTCTCTGTCTCTGTCTCTTGTCTCTCTCTGTCTCTGTCTCGTCTCTCTCTGCTCGTCTCTCTCTGCTTCTGCTCGCTCTCTGTCTCGTCTGTCTCTTCTCTTCTCTCTCTCTGTCTCTGTCTCGTCTCTCTCTCTGTCTCTTCTCTGTCTTCTCTCTGTCCTCTCTGTCTCTCCTCTGCTCTGTCTCTGTCTCGTCTCTGTCTCTCTCCTCTCTGTCTCTCTCTCTCTGTTCTCTCTGTCTCTCTCTGTCTGTTCTGTCTGTCTGTTCTCTCTCTGTCTCTCTCTCTGTCTTCTCTCTCTCTGTCTCTCTCTCCGTCTCTCTCCCTGTCTCTGTCTCTCTCTCTGTCTCTGTCTCTCTCTCTCTCTCTCTCTGTGTCTCTGTCTTCTCTCTGTCTCTCTCTCTCTCTTCTCTTGTCTTTCTCTCTTCCTCTCTCTCTCTCTGTCTCTGTCTCCTCTCGTCCTCTCTCTCTCTGTCCTCTCTCTCTCTGTGGTCTCTGTCTGTCTCTCTCTCTCTTCCTCTCGTCTCTCTCTCTCGTCTTCTCCTGTCTCTCTGTCTCTCTCTCTCGTCTGTCTCTCTCTGTCTCTCTGTCTCTGTCTCTCTCTTCTCTCTCCTCTCTCGTCTGGTCTCTCTCTCTGTCTGTCTCGGTCTCCTTGTTCTCATGTTCTCTTCTCTCTGTCCTCTGTCTCGTGCTCTCTCTGTCTCTGTCTCCTCTGTCTCTCTCAGTCTCTGTCTCGCTCTCGTCTCTCTCTCTGGTCTCTGTGTCTCCTCTGTCGTCTCTCTCTCTCTTTCTTCTCTCTCTCTCTCTGTCTGCTCTGTTCTGTCTCCGTCTCTCTCTCTGTGTGTCTCTGTCTTTCTCTCTGTCTCTCTGTCTCTCTCTGTCCTCTCTGTCTCTCTCTTGTTTCCTCTGTCTCTCCTGTCTGTCTCTGTCTCTGTCCGTCCTGTCTCTGTCTCGTCTGTCTCTTTCTCTCTCTGTCTCCGTCTCTCTCTCTCTGTGTGTCTCTGTCTCTGTCTCTGTC
>CM068968.1:5877585-5896931 GCA_035128595.1 Eptatretus atami
GAGAGAGATATATATGTGTGTATATATTTATTATATATTATATATATATATATATTTACTATATATATAAATATATATATGTATGTATCAGTGGGGGAGAACAAGTTATTTGATACACTGCCGGATTTGCCTAATTACATCCCTAATGACACCCTCCCAGCTTTCCAATAACATAACTATCATGCCTATCACCTTTTGCAACCCATTTCAACTCCGTGCGGAGCACGGGTATATGCTAGTATAATATGTATGTATGGCATACATATATATAATATATATGTATGTATATATTATGTATAATGTATACTATACATACATATTGTTACGAATTTGGGAATTCGATTGCACACAATCATTCAGGTTCCTTTTAGTTCAGTTTGTCGATAAGTTGCTTGTTCCCTAGAATAGCTCACCTTCCATCTGTTAATGGCCAGCAAATCGATTAAGTGTGCTGCGATTCAATTTAATAGTTAGGGAGCGATATAAACATGGAGATGCCCTCCCCTCTTCTGCGAAGAGCTCCGTCCCGTCAACAAATCTCCCATCCCGTGATTGAGCGGGGGATGGATCAGAGGGCATGAGTCACGCCGGGGACGCGGGGGAGGGGCGGATAGGAATATAAAGGGATACTCTGCCTTTGTTCAGGCTGGCTTTTCAGTCGCCTTCGGGTTCTACTTGGCTTGGGTTTGGGTCGAGGCTTTTTGAAGGCTTTCCTGCTTGGTGGCGCTTTTATAGAGCTTCGGTATCTGCTTGTAGGTTTATTAGCCTTTTTGGCTTCAGCTTGGCTTTTAGAAGGCGTTTCGGTTCTGCTCGCTCCGGATTCTTGTGTCGTGTTGAAGAGAGGCCTTTGTTCATGCGGAGAGAGTTGAAGCTGGTTGCTCGGCTGGCTTCTTGGTTCTGGACTCTTTGTTCTCCGTTGGTTTCCCGGCTGGTGCGACTCATCGGCTATCTTGGAGGGTGTTCTCGAGATAGCAACGCATCGACGGGAAGGATCGGCGTCCCCTCGTTCACCAAAGCACGTGTTTCGGGAGGCGCGAAGGATTCGCTGTTGCGCTCGGGAAGGATGTGGCTCACGGCGATTGGATCCATCGCTCTCTCTGCGAGCCGCGGTCCGAGCAGCTTGAAGACACACGAGGTGGAGAGGATGAGTAGGTTCTGGGTTTCAGCTCATCTGTCCCTCCGAGTGGAGTCCGTTATTAAAGGCTCAGCCACCATTTCTTGGGTGTGTGTTCGTAAGTGTGTCCGTGGGCCCTCTAATAGTAGGAAAGAAAAAAAAAAAAAAAAGTATAAAAGAAAAAAAAAAAAAATGGGAAACTTGCTTAGTGCTTTGTGTGCTTGTAATGATTGCAATGTATTTCGGTATAGTCGCGGTATAGTTCTGTTATTAGCGTGCTTCCTAACTTCCCCATTATTATTAATAAAACTACCCCAATTGTTAAAAGTTTTCAGCTCGTCGCGTCAATTCTTTCATTGACTGAGCATTTCGTGTGTTGGGAGTTTAGAAAGCCGTTGGTTTTGCCGTAAAAGTGGGAACATTCGACGACGGGTCTCGGCGATTAAGCCGCTCAAAACGCGCACGGGGACAGGCTCGCTTAAGCGGGCTTGTTCCGTACGAGTTCCTTCGAGGGTGAATCCCTGGTAGTTGAATCAGTGGGTATTGTAAGGTAAATTGCAGATTGGCAAAATCGACCTACCCACGTGGTCCTGCCCATGTGGCGTATTTCGGTTCTTGTATCAAGGACCCGTCGACTCGGATCTTATCCGGGCGGCGATCTATATTCTTCTGGCGACTCTGTCGGGCCGACTGACTTGCGGCTCGTCAGAGGGTCCGGCTTCGCGCGGACTCCGGCACTGTAACAATATATATATATACTATATATTATATACATATATATATATATATATAGTAACGTACATATATATGTACATTATATATATACATACATATAATATAATGTATATAATATTGTTTACGAATTTGGGATTCGATTGCACACAGCCATTCAGGTTCTTTAGTCAGCTTGTACTAAGCTGCTTGTTCCCTGATAGCTCACCTTCCATTGGTTAATGTTCAGAAATCGAATAGGATGCGCTGGCGGATGATTTAATAGCTTTAGGGAGGCAAGGAGACGTCTCCCCGCTCTTCTGCGAAAGAGGAAGAAGAGCCCATGCCGTCCCGTGATTCATTGACGTCACAACTCCTCCCACCGTGGTTTTGAGCGGGGATGGATCACGAGGGCATGAGTCCGCGGGCGCGGGGGAGTGCGTGGAGAAGGATAAAGAGGAGAACTCCTTTCCTTTGCTCGTGTTCGAAGTGGAGAGGCCTTGTGAAGGTTTTCTGTGCGTAGTTCACAGACTTCGGGTCTGTTTGACTTGGGTTGGGTTGAGGCGCTTTCGAAGGCTTTTGCTTCGGCGTTGGTTCGTTCAGCAGGCCGTCGCGGTCCTGCTTTGGCTCGGGAGAGCTTTTTTGCTTCGAGCTGCTTTGTTTGGAGGGCGAGTTGAGGCCGGTTGCTCGGTCGAGCTGGCGAGTGGGTTTCTTCTTCTTCTTGGGTCGTGGAGCTTTTGTTCTCCGTTTGGTTCCCGGTTGGTGTGACTCATTGACTCTTCTTGGAGGTGCGGGTTCTCGGAAGCGACGCCATCGACTGAAGGATCGCGCCTCGTCTCACCGAGTGTTGAGAGCGCGGGAGGATTCGCGGGAGCTCGGGCAAGGACTCGCGGCTTACGCGATTGATCCAGCTCGTTTTCTCTCGCTGGAGCCGTGGGTCCGAAGCACTTGAAGACCACAACCGAGGTGGGAGAGGCTTTCGAGATAGGTTTTGGGTTTCAGCTCGACACTGTGCTCCGAGCTGGGCCCGTCTATTAAAGGCCTCAGCCACCATTTCTTGGGTGTGTGTGGTGTCGTGGGCCGTCTAATAAGTAGAATTGTTTTAAGTGCTTTTGTGTGCTGTAACATGTTTGCGATTGCATTTCGTATAGTCGGAATAGTCTGCTCTTCGTGTTCCCTAGTTCCCCATTATTATAATAAATACCCAATTGTAATGTTTTCAGCTCGCGTCGGGTCGATTCTTTCATTGACTGAGCATTTGTGTGTTGGTAGTTAGAAAGCCGTTGTTGCCGTAAAAGGGGGACATTGACCGACGGTTCTCGGCGATTAAGCCGCTCGGTGATCGCGCACTGGGACGGCACGCCTCAGCGGTTTGTTCGCGTACGAGTCCGTCGAGGGTGGAATACCCCGTAGTTGGATGACGTGGGGTATTTAGGTACATTGCGATTGGGCAATGCGACCCTACCCCACGGGTCTGCATTGGCCGTACTTTCAGTTCTTGTACCGAGGGCCGTCTTTACTCGGACTTATCCGGGGGCGATCTAGTTATCCGGGTCGATCGGTCGGGCCGACTTCGACATTTGCGGCTCCTCAGAGCGGTGGTTTGGCGGCCGACCCGGCACCGCAACATGAGTGCTCTCCGATGAGTGCTCCCGAATGAGTTCTCAACATGAGTAATTTTTCATCATGGAATTAACAACTATTAGAATATTTCGTCTCATTTACAAATAACTAATCATCTCGTCTATTGCCTGTCTGCAACTCCCGCGCGCTGAACTTATTTCTAGCCGGGCCCAAACATCAGTGTTTTTAGATTGCAATGATTCCACGAAATATGTTTAGTTATTATTTAGTTATTATTATATTAAATTAGAGTATGGTGAATGCGAATCCGTAACTTCTGACTTCCTAGTAATGAACTGGCATTTTGGAACTTCAGTGTTGGTCGATTTACTCTTAGAAATGTTTTGACGGAACAAACAAATTAATTATAGATTAGAAAATTGATGAGTAGGATTAGTTACTCAATCCCAGTAATGATAAATCTTGTTTAGGTCATATTTTTCGAAATGTAGTGAATTCAACGTCGGTGCAGTCATTTCTTAGAGTAAATCGACCCATAGAGTTCGAAAATGCACTCCATTTCACCCTCGGACATAAGAAAGTACCCGTATGCGATACCTGACCATACCCTATTTATTCTAGTCATGGACTAAAAGGTCGTCATATGGAGGACCTCTAAATCACCTCGATCAGCTAAAAAAAATTCTGCAAGCGTTATTGATATATTAGAATAATTTTAAGCTTGTGGAGCAACATTCTATTTTTTTCCGACTTTTTTGGACCACCTAATATATATAATATATATATGTATCTTTATTATTAAGATACCGAAGCTTTGCAACTAAAAATCGGCTTCGCGCGTCACCGGTCCATGAAATGCTGTGGCACTAGCGGTACGTGCCGAAATGTTTGGGAAGTCTTGGTGTTCATATCGTATCCACTGTGCATTTTGTGGCACATGCGTATTTTTGTCATTCCCCTTTACGGTCTGTCGTCTGGCTACCAGCTATGTTGTACTGCTATCCCGTGCTGTGCACGGGTATATCGCTAGTATTATATAAATTATTATATTGATGATACTGTATATATTATGTTATGTTATACTCTATATACTCTATATGTACGATGTAGATGTATATATTGTTGCGAATTCGCGCGACCGCCGGCGTGCGATCGGCCACGTGACTCGATGCACCGCCTCGCCCACGGCACGGACATTCAGTCTGACCTCCCCGACTAACGCCGAATCGTCACAGGTGGGCCTTTCGCCTCACACGATCGTGCCAATCGGCCCACGCGTGGGATAGGGTGTTCGCCAAACTCGACTACCTAAGTACCGCACGCGATGGGTAACCGGGCGACCGCACTCGCCGCAGGTCGACTTCGAACGGGCCGCTTACAGCGATCCGTTCGTGCTATCGGGATAACCGAGCGGTTGTTTCGTCGGCCTCGACGGTTTCTGATTTAATTATCGGCGTCCCGCGCCCACATCAACCTTTACGTAAAGCAAGATGGAGACCCACAAGAAAGGAGGCATGCGCAACGGGGAAAAACAATTCAACAAAGCAAGCATTTTTTCACAACACATGAGCACATATAGCAAACGTCAGAAATGAACATAATAATTAAATACCAACCCACAATGCAGAGCTGACGACCGATCTAACGCGTACAAACCGGCAAACCATTAAACAATACTACTTTACAAGATGCGGCCGACACACACGTTCAAGACAGAACCAAAAGAAATGAAGTAGAAAAGAAGTGCGCCTTCCCTTGGTTGGCTGGTGAGTCCTCTCCGCGACCGGTCAGCGTGGCCGCACTGGCCCCGACCCTCTCATCGCGGCGGCGAACCTCCCGGACTTCTCGTCGGACACAGAGGTTCACTCACCAACCGACGCCGCGCGTCTCCGTCCGGTGCTACGTTTACAGGTCGCTCGCCAGCCGCGAGCGCAGGACCTCTTCCCAACCAGACCTACGCAGACAGGGAACTTCGACGACAACTTCTTTGGCGACCAACTGAAGAGGAAAGAGGAAGCCGCCCTTCGCGCCCGGGGCCCCGCCCTCCACTTCACGCCCATTTTTCAGCTCCACCTCTTTCCAGAACATGCCTGGAACTTTCCAGAAAGGGGCGCTGGTCTCCGCCCAATCGGTGCCATTCGTTCGGGGGAGGAGGGGGGGCGGGGCCGGGGGCCGCCTGCTTTCCCCTTCGAATGGCCAGGCCTCTGGCAACCGTTGCCTCGAGTCGGACGCCGTGGTTGTTGAGTGGTGCGTTTTGTTGGCGTTGTTGTAATGGCGGCGTGGTTGGCGTTGTTGTAGTGGTGGCGTGGTTGGCGTTGTTGTAGTGGTGGCGTGGTTGCGTTGTTGTAGTGGTGGCGTGGTTGGCGTTGTTGTACGTGGTGGGTGTTGGCGCTGTTGTAGTGGGTGGCGTGGTTGGCGTTGTTGTAGTTGGTTGAAATAAAGCGAAGAACAGAAAAACGCCTAACTCAAAGTTCGCAGCCCGAATGAATCACATTAATTCCCTCTTAAACAATGGGTTGGGCTAAACTATACATGTACTTAAAAATATATCTCACTACGGGGACCTGAATGGTGTATATGCGAATTTCCACAGCCGTAACAATAATTATATATATATGTGTTATATATATATTTATATTATGTATATTGTTATTATCATATGCATGTATATATATATATGTATGTTATATATATATATATGTATGGAGATGTGTATATATATATATATATATATATGTATGGAGATGTATATGTATGTATATAACACGTGTGTGTGTATTATGTATTATATATGTATATATCTATTAATGTATATATATCTATACTGTTGTGGATTCCCACGGTCGGCGTGCGGATGAACCGTTCTAAGCAAAATGCGGTCCCGCGCGCGCACCGAAGGCGACAATCAGTCGTGACTTTCGGGACCAACCCTAAATCCAGTCACGGATGCTTAACGCATCATAAGCTAGTCATTACTCTGTCCACAGCTCAGGGTCGATCCGCCGAAATGTCGATTACTTACTATTTTTGCGCAGACAGAAATATCGAAGTTTATATACCTCGACGGGCTGCACGAAAACGAGCCGGCTTTAAGCGGCTCATTCCGTATGTGAGCCGAGCGGTAATTATATCGCCAGTCCCGTCGGACCAAAGATTTACTTTAGTGCTCTTAAAGCAGTAAATGATCCCGACGCACCAATGGTAGTCAATATGCAGGAAAGTGCTGCAACGAGCAGGTTCACGTTCAAGCAATGGGGGACATTTACTTGAACAAGCACATAAGCAATCATGGGGGTGGGGACATGAACGCATCAAAGCCTACGCCATGCCTATTCATCATTCACAATCATGCACTAACAGTTCTACTTAGGCAGACAAGGCGCCACAGCTCTTCATACCAAAACCAGGGAAAAAGAAACGGCTTTTTAAGCCTTTAATGTGTTTCCACGAGCCGGGATGCGGAAGGCTCCGAGAAGGCAGGCCGTTACCTGGCCACCTTGGTGGCGACTCGGTGGTTCTTACGTCGGCAAACCTTTTGCGTCTCGGTCCGGTCTGGTGCGTTCGCGAGAGCGACAGTTGCTTGGGCGGACTTGACGACAGCTGAAGCATCGGTGGCCCGGCTTTTCGGCGCGGCCCTTTCTGTCGAGCCTGGCCGGCGACGCTTCGGAGGAGCGAAACGGGCTCTTGCTCCTTTCAGAGTTGATGCCTCTTTTGACTCCGTTACTCCTCAGGTCGCCCGACAGTATTAGGCGTCCTGCCCGGACCCCACGCTCTGATGCTGGCGCTAGCTCTGACGACTCCAAGCTCCACGGTGGAACGACCCGTGGAACAACGACGACCAACTCCTCGCTCGCCAGCTTCACACGCACCTGCTCTTCTCGCGGTTTGCCAACGCGGCTTTTTAAGCCCGAGGGGAGAAGCCGCGGAGGGTTTTCGCACCCGGAAATCCGGGCGCTTCCCTTTCCCTTTGAACCTTCACACCAGGCTGGCTCCACCATTTCAGCTCTGATTGGGCTGGCTTTTTCCACGGCAGAGCCTTTTGATCCATTTAATCGCAAATACACCATCTTCCGGCTGATTGCAACACGGAGCTGGAATGTGGTTCTTCTGTCGCGCCGCGACTCGGATCACGGCATTTTGCGCTGTCGCTCAGGCGGGCGTGATGGTGTTTGCATGTTGATGGCGCTGTGGTGGGATGGCGTTGGTTGTTGGGTTGTTGGCGTTTGTGTGTGGCAAGCGTGGTTGTTGAGTTGTTGGCGTTGTGGTGGTGTGGCGTGGCTGTAGAGTTGTTTGTTGGGAGATGTTTGTTTAAAATACAGATGGAAAAGAATAAAGGCCAACTCAAAGATGCACAGCCCGGCACACGAATAATTCCCTCTTTAGACACCATCGGTGGGAATCTAACCTGGAACACAACACTTAATCGAAAAAACTGATCGCTGGGGATCTTGAATGGTGTTTCCTGTGAATTCCACCACCGTAACAATATGTATATATAGGGGGTGCAAAGTCTAAGTATACAGTAATGAAAAACAAAATTGTGCGCACAAAATGTATTTATTGATTATACAACATATCAATAATACATATCCATAATTATAAACATATCAATAATAACATATTAATCTATATTATGAAATAATTCTAGTATTAAGATCCTAGCCAAAGATTATAATAACTGGGTATACTAGTAAATCCCTTACATAGCTGGTGTTGGCGCAGGTGTTAGGCGCCAGCGGTTTGCGACCCAAAACCTGGTGTTGGCGCAGTGTTAGGGCAATGCGGCTTGGGATCCAAAAAGGTCCTGAGTTAAGCCCGTTGGGGCCACTGGAAATTAATATATAATATATATATGTATATATAATTATATATATTATATCTTATATTATTATATTATATATTATATATATTAAATATATATATTATATGTGTGTGTATACAGTAACCCCCGCTTCATGCAGTTCACTTATTCGCGCCCCCGGTTCATCGCGGGTTTTCCTTGGAAACGTAACTAATTTTTTCTGGCGGATTCCCCCGGTACATCGCGGTAAATATATAAAATAAAATTATTTAAGCATAAATTATAACGCATGGTGCTCGACAGCTCAACACGCACAGAGACAGAAGTTTCGCTTTGAACTTTCAATATTTCTAACGCAGTTTTTTTCTCCCAAGCTACGATGCCCGCCCAAACGCCCTGCACTTCTAAGGCTTCTGGCAAGCGAACCGAAGCGCAGAGGAGGTCCTAGATGCTCCAGGAGAAGGTAAGGTAAAGGTGCCTGCGAATATATGCTTCGGGAAGGAAAGGTTTCCGCGTTGGACGAGCATGCTCATAAACCCACACCTCAAAAGCGCAGCTACCGACTAGTCGATCTTTTCGGCACCTAATACCCAATTCACTGCCAAAATACCTAGACACAGACCAGAACTAGTTACGATCTATTATCCGAGTCAATCAAATAATAATCTAAACCCAGACATCCACTCGCCAAAACCCGACCAGACCCTGACCGAGTCGATTTTTTTGGGGAGGCGTCCCATCCTCTCGAGATTTTACTTAGCGCGGTTGGAGGTTTGGAACCGCTTCCGCGGGCCGCGAGATACGGCGGGGTATTACTGAGATATATACCTCTACCTCACTGATATCGCTAAATAGTATTTGAAATAATCTGCCGATGAATGGAACGTCCTATACCCTACTAAATATAAATAATTGAACCTGTACCTGAGTCTATGATCAGTGTAATATATATTTGTGACTTAGTGTATTAGGGTATTGAGGTTGCTCAGAGAATTGTATAACACGGGAGGACGCGGTTAAGACTCATGCCGTTCAGTCCTTTTCTCGGAGTTTCGGCGGCGAAATGTAGTGCGCGATGGTACAGGTGGGTTTTGAGGCCCGGGGTAGATAGAGCTAAGGTCCTGGTCCTGGTCCCGCGGTTTTAATATGGTTGTTGAAGGTCGATCTTCTGTGGTCGTAAGAATGGTGAGCCAGGTTAGTGCTCGCGTCGAAGGCGCCACTGCGGCGGATAAAAACCCTATCATAATTCATCTACTCGCGTTTCGAAGACATACAAAATATCCGAATTCATACCTTTAGGATCTAGTACGCATTGGCTCCGGGTACTACCTTCATGCCAGCGACACCTTCGGTACCTGGGCGCTTCGGCCGTTCCTTGCCAGAACATTAGAAGGTGCAGGTGGGTTTCAGCGAGGCTACCAATGCTGGATAATGTGGTACTTGTGGGCGGAGAAGGAAGGAAGCGGTAGTGACCGAAATAGCAAGTGTGGCGAAGAGGGGGAAGAGTAGAAGCTAGTGCGAGGGCGAATGAGACGTTGGAATTTCCTCTCTTGATGTTGGTTAGTGGATAACTGGCATGGGAGAGGGTTGCTCGATATGATGGAGGAGAAAGAAAGATAGGAATGCAGCTGTGATGTATTAGTGACCACAGTGTATGGGAGCATTAGGCTTCGAAGGGATAATTTGGTATGGTGTGTTTCTAATCTGTTATTTTATTACCCATGGTGTGGATGGAGGAGAAAGGTGGGTAATTCCTGAAGGAAGATTATGTCAAGAGGTATTGGAGGTAAGGCAGAGTATTCTGGTAACGCGAGGTGATGAAGTTGTGACGCTGCCGAAAGTTGCAGAGGGGTAGGATGAAATATGAAATGTCATCAGTTGCATAACGTGTTCCCGCCCGAAATAGTGGTAAGTTGAAAGATGGAGTATAAGCGAAATTTGCTAGAGAGCTGAGTTGAGAACGTGGTTGGGAAGAGTGTTCAATAGGATGTGAATAGAGTGATGATGTGCAGGGAGTCGTCAATGTGGATGCGTGGTGGAGGTGAGTAAGAGCTGAGTTGATAGCAGGCTGATCTAGTGTATGCTCTATACATAGGAAATGATGTGGTCTATAATGTGGTAAGAGTTTGCAAAAGAATGGAAATGGCAGTGAGTATAACTATTATGTTTCAGAAGAAGAGAACTACAGAGGATTAGACATACAAGTAGTAGGTATGGAAGTGCACACAGGTGGTATTACACTTCAAGACAGGGAATGTCAACTATGAAAGATGATTAGAGACTGTTAAGGTGGAGTTGGCAAGGGGTAGAGTGTTAAGCTTCACGAACAGCATCGTTGGTGGTAACTCGTAAGGAATTATTGTGGTAAGGTTAGAGGTTGAGAAGAGAGTGAGGGTTTGAACTTCCAAAGGACTATATGTGGGCCCAAGCTGAGAGCAGGATAGTACTGTATGGTCACAAGTGGACCATTTTGGATCTCCAGAGGAGGCCAGGGCCGAGGAAACGACGGTGTTGGACTGAGACTCGGTATATAATGATGGGTGGGCGACCCAGACTTGACAAATCTACAACAGAAGTGGTGAGGGAGATAGCTAGGAAGGTACTTGGTGTGACATCTGGACAGAGGGAATGGAAGAGGTTATTAGGATGACGGTGGTGGCTGGAAAAGAAGGAAGTACACGCGCACAGTATAAGGATAGAGACGGGGTTTATGGACGAAAAAGAACGTGGGAGTACGGTCAGAGGAATGACACCGAAGCTCAGTACAGGAAGGTTAGAGACAAGGAGGTACGTGAGCGCGTAAAAGTGGATTGCAAAGCAAGGCGAGTGGCTTAAAAGGTATAGAAGTGATATGGAAGAGGCCTGTTAGAGAGAAGTTGGATTGACAAGGACTGAGGAAAGCGATTTATACCCGATTGCAAGACAGTAGGGCCTAATTAACTAGAAGACTGGGCAAGGAATGATGTCTGCGCAAGTAAGTATCTGGGGTAGATAAAATTGGACGACAAATAATGGAATTGTTAGCTGACTAGTTAGGCAGAGGTAGAGTGTTGTATATTATGTAGATGTAGGATCTGGAGGTATTGTTTAGAAGGAATTTCTGTAATGAATGAAGTAAGAAATTGAAGTGACGAGAAATGGGTTTTTGTTTTTTGAAGGGTGGAAAAATGCAGGTGGAGATGTGAATAATATCAGGAACGTAGTGGGTGGATTTACAGTAGAGGTGGATGCGCAAACATTGTTTGAGGTACTGCTATGTATATAGATGGTTATCGATATAAGTTGGAAAGTGTGGTTGATTCCCAGATGTATACATTATTGGCAGCCCCAGTGGAAGGTATACTGGATAAAGATGCTATTAGGAGGAGATGTGACGAGGTGGGAGGTGGGTATGTTCCTCAGCAGATACTGTTCTAGACTCATAAAGATCGGTTAGGTAAGTGTGAGAGTTTTCAAAATCAGCTCGGAGTGTGGTCACGGGTTGATTTCCCCAAGGCAGGTTAATGGTGTTAGTAGGTGTTGCCTGGGTCTGCCTGATTCATCTCATATGACGACTCAGGTGGCCTCTGTATGTGCAGAAGCTTCGTGAAAATTTTATCAGCATCTTATGTGTATAAGACATAATCGATTATCAGTCTTCACACATCAGAAGCTTTAGGGAAAGAGTAGTGGATGCCTAAGGATGCTTGAAGCCAGGCGCAAGACGCGCTGACGATTTGTTGAGCAACAACATGGCTTTATGCCACGGACAAGCGCAACCACCTCGAGAATGCACGCTTGGCCACGATATTTGCTTTGAGAATGTTGATGGAGAAGTATAGGCAAGAGCCAGAAGAGAGCTTCATAACATTGTGTGAATCTTGTGGATATTAGAAGACACTTCTAGAACTAAAGCGTGCCACAGAGGCAGCCAGTCGTGGCATTGTTGAGGACCACGCTCGGAGCCAGGTAGAGCGGAAGTAGCTAGTAGCAAGATCGATGTCAGGCAATAAATAATGCAGGAAATCGTGTAGAAGCGGTGCACCGGTGTCGCGCGTCTGAGGAATGAGGACCGTCATTTGGCAGTCTAAAGTGGGAGATGTGCCGTGACACAAGGATAAACCTGAGCAAGCTCTTCGCGCTGTTTGCCATGGGTGACGAGCAAAGTTGAGACGAGATCATTCGCACACGTGTGCACTGGTCCATGGACTTGGATCAAGTCGAAGCCGAGTGACATCCGAGTAGTCTGTAGAGAGACTAGGATGGCAGGCTTTTGCGCTCAGACTTCGGAGAAGGTGGAAGTACACGCACTGGAGTACATGCCAGGGGATGATGATGGTATAGATAAGGAGCTCAAGCACGCGAGTGTTACTGTGAGCTTAAACTGAGCAGGGAGGGTGGATGCCGTATAGGCCGCTGGGGGTTGCAAGAAGAGTTGAGCAGATGAAAGGGTGAAGAGTGGGATAGGCGCCGATTTCGGAGGAGTAAAACTCTGCGTCCGAGTCGCCAATGTCCTAAAGCTCCACACGAGACGTCTGCGTGGTGACGCAGATAGTGAAAAGAGATGCAAGAGCAAGGCGCATGGGACGGTTGGGGGTGCGAGAAGAGATTGCAGAGCTGGATTTGTGACGAGCAGAGGCTAGCGTAGCAAGGAGTTAAGGGGAAAGTATATAACGAGAGTAGTGAGTACTAGCGTGATGTTGTGGTAGGTGGAATTGCTGGGCGAAGGAGAGGCGGTGGGGTCTGTAACGAATACGAGTACAGTGGAAGTGTGGAGCTGGATGGCTGGCGCATCGAAGTTTATAGATTGCGTGTGATATCCTCGTTGGGAGTGAGTAGAGGATGGACTCATTGGATAGAAGTGGCAATGAATGTATTAGAGCAGGGATACAGCGCCGACACGAGTTACGAGGAGCGTACTGGGGGGTTTGCGAGGACAGAGGTACGAGAGGCAGCTGACGAATGATATCTGTCGAATGTTCTGGACATGTGGCGAACGACACGTGAAGGAAGGGAGGTGAAAGCGGAGATGTAACTTAAAAAAGCAAATCTAAACGCTGGGAGGAAGGAATGCAGGAGCACTGCGTGATTCGCTCGCCGTCCGAAGCGTACGCCCGGGCCCCAGAGGGCTCGAACGAGGAGGAAGAAAGGAGGGAGCGCGACGAAGCGGGCCCACCGACATAGAGAGTTGACGGATATCATGCTGCTGTCAAGGATGTGGTCGAGCGGCCGCAGGGCAACTGCGGCGATGGTACATGCGGGCGGTTGGGACAGCACAAGAACGGGATCCAATGGAGATGACGTCAAAGGGTTGCCGAACGAGAAGATCCACCGAGTACCGACGCGCCAAGGGGTAGGCAGGTACCGGCCTGCCTACTACTGGAGATTCCCGGTTCTTGAATCCGGCTTCTGAAAACATTAAAGGCTTAAAAGGTCCCTGTTTTTAATTCCATAAGAGTATATTGAGGTATGAAGGTCTGCTGGGCGCCTTTGTTCCTAAGTCAGAAACGTTTTAAGTGCATGATCTGCCTCGTACATTTGATAAGGGGAGCAAGTGGCTCGAAATTAAAGGGCTTAAGTGATCGATGTCATGGACTCCGGTCCATCAACCATCCCCATTACGATGTATGTCCTTGTTCAAATACACTGATCTCTTTGCAGATTGTCGCCACTGTCAGAGATAATTTTATGCTACGTTGCTCACTTTTTCCCTATTTATAATTTGATCATTATGACCATTATACATTGAGTGCGCTCTGAGATTATTAACTGCTTTTAAAGCCATAAAAGTAAATCTGGTCCGACGGGACTTGGCGATATATAACCGCTCGCTCACATACTGCAGAATGAGCTAGCTTACAGCGGTATCATCGTATTACC
The DNA here is from genome assembly GCA_035128595.1 of Eptatretus atami. Lineage (NCBI taxonomy): Eukaryota > Metazoa > Chordata > Myxini > Myxiniformes > Myxinidae > Eptatretus > Eptatretus atami. The sequence continues at coordinate 5,891,655 of CM068968.1, forward strand.
AGTAAGGCAGCCCCGTCGTAGGTACTATAATATCTACTCTGGTGTATTGTCTGTCTGCGAAATAGTTAAAGTAATTCGGACCATGTCCCGCGCGCACTGCGGCTCCTCGATTCGGTCCAGCTGGCAGAGTTAATTTGACGAAGATTATCGCAGGTGCAGCTTAGGCATCCGTGTGATTTCAGGGTTGGCGCTTCTTCCACGGAAGAAGGGTAACGAATCTCGTCAGTGTCGACCTCGGCTCTGGCGCGCCGACCGGACTACACGCACTCTCGTGTGTCTCCATAGGATCACACGGTCCTGCGCTACGGGTCCGCAAACGCTGGTGTACAGGAACACAATAAATAACAACCAACGATCGTAGCAAAATAAACGAGACCAACACAACAGCGTGGATAAAAAAGGGTTGTTACGCAAAAAAAAATAAAAACAAAGATCGACTACATAAGTAACCAAACACACGCGGATAAATGGTACAGGAGCGAGAACACAAGCACTCGCGAAGTCGAACTAATCGGAACACAGGGCATACTTAGACGATCCGATTCCGTGTATACGGATAACGAGCGGTGTAATCGGGCCTCAAAGAGGTTCACTGATATATATTAATACACCAGGGCGATCAGCAGCACACACCACAAAAAAATCAGGACACCTTTACGTAAAAGCAGATGGAGAACAACACAAAGGAAAGGAAACGACAGCGAAAAACGAGGCAAAACAAATTCAAACACAAGCACCATTATTATACACACAAACAACACAAACAAAAAGCCACTAAAAAGCATGTAATTAAATAAAGTCAACAAGTTAAAACACAACAAACAAACAATGCAGAGGAACTAAAAAGGAACACGACAAAAGGAATAACGCAATAACACAAAATCGGCACAAACTATTACAAAGATAATACTAAATTAATAGACGGGGACAAAAAAGAAGAAAAAAAATGAGCCGCCAAAATACAAAAAAACACGTAATATCCCACGAACCAAAGAAAATGGAAGTCGCGACTTTCCTGCCTCGATCCTTGGCGACCGTCCTCTGAGTGGTCCCGTTGCGTGACTCCGTGCTCGAGCGTGGTCGGCGAGGTCTCTCCGGGCGTGCCTCGTGACTGCCGTGCTGGCCCTGGCACGGACGGCACCGACTGGCGTAGGAGGGAACCCGACCACACGGACTGAGAGCACCGAGCAAGAATACGACAAGAGAGAACCACCAAAAGAACGAAACCAAGGAGAACACCAAGAGAGAAAACGCTCCTGCGCCTCCGATTTATTCCCCCGGTGCCCGCCCCGTTCTTGGCTCCACCCCTTCGAAGCGCTTCGATAAGCGGGGGGCGTCTCCGTTCCCCTCCCGCGCCAGCGGGGGGCGAAGGAAATCCGTCCTGCCGCGTGCCAGGGAAGAAACAGGCGGGAAAACGCGCGCCCTCGCTGTGGGATTTCTTCTTCCTTCTCGCCTTCCGACGGTTTCACCGAAACCGTCTACGTGGACCGCGGAGGATGGCGTTCGTTGGTGTGGGGTAGTGGCGAGATGGTGGTGGTGTTGTGAGATGGTGGTGCTGGCGTTTGGTTGGAGTGTGCGTGTGGTTGAGTTGAAGTTGGTTGGTTCGAAATAATGAAAAGAACAGAAAAACTACTCCAAAGTGTCGCAGCCCGAATGAAATCACATTAATTCCTCTAAACATGTTGGCTAACTATACATGTACTTCAAAAATACCTCACGCTACGGGAACCTAATGTGTTTGCGAATTTCACAGCCGTAACAATATATATTATATATATATATATATATATATATATATATTACCTGGTGTTGGCACAGTGGGTAGGGGGCAGAAGCGGCTTGGGATCCAATAGGTCCCGCAGTTCAAAGCCCCGTTGGGCACTGAATCTAATACACCAAGGTTGCTCAGCTGTCTTCCCTTCCAGGTCGCGAAGTGAGTACAGTTACATGGGCCGGTGTATGCCCCATTAAAATAGGTGTACCATATCCCTGTGTTGTAGAGGCGACAAGGGTTGCGTCAGGAAGGGACCGGCGTAAACCTGTGCCAAATCGTTATGCGGATCATCAAGGATGATCCGCTGTGGGGCTACCCCAACGGGAGGCAGCCGAAAGAAAGAAGAAGATTTATATATATGTATGTGTGTTAATATATATATATATATGTTGAGATCAGGTGAGGTCCACACTGATTGAGATAAAGTTCTGTCCACACCGATCTTTGGTAAAGAAGAGCTTATTACACACCAAAAACATATGTGCATATGGAGAGAGAGGCTAGGAACACAGTAGTCCATCCAGCCCAGCTCTGGCAAGCTCAGTTCAGCTCTGCCTTTATATACAATTTTACTCTGACCCTTGTATGACAGCTTGTCAACATGATTTATGTTGTTTCCTTCATTAATTTCCTTTAGGAGAGTTCTAAAGTACAGAATCAGCTCCTTCCCTTCCTTGTTCTGCAGCTCACTTTTATTATCTTGACTAATAGCAAGGTCCTTTCTTGTTATTATCTTGCTAAAGCAAGGCCAGTGCAAAGCAAGGTCACCCCAGTAAGTGCTGGGACACTCAGCCTTTATTACTTCCTGAGTGTTCAACAAGGCCAGCTGTTTTCTCTCTGACTGCTAATTGTTGACAGGGTTTAGCCTCTCCCTGAACCTGTAGTGCAAGGATGTTGGGAAGAACAATGATGACTTGCTTGGGACATATAGTGTCTCCAGATATATATATATATATATAGTATAATTACAGTATATTATATATATATATATATATCTAGCGATACCCGTGCACATGCACGGGATAGCAGTACAACATAGCTGGTAGCAGACGACAGACCGTACACAGGGAATGACAAAAATACGCATTGTGCAAAATGCAAGTGGTAGATGGAACGCCAAGACTTCCCAAACATTCTCGGCATGTCCGCTCAGTGCCACAGCAGTTTCATAGGGATCGTGTGATGGCGAGCCGAGTTTTGTGTGCAAGCTTGGTATTATATATAATATATATATATATATGTATGTTGTTGTTCTCCTTTCGGCTGCTCCCGTTAGGGTCGCCAAGCGGATCATCCATTATGATCCGCATACTGATTTGGCACAGGTTTTACACCAGATGCCCTTCCTGACGCAACCCTGGTCGCCTCTTACGACACAGGGATAAGGATTGGGTTTCGCCATGATTCCGGGCTGCCCTACACCCTCTCATAGCGCGGCCCAGTGCAGAGCACCCGTCCTCAAGCGATCCTCCAACCCAAGCCTCCGAGTAGCCGGATTACAGGCGCACGCCACTACGCCCGGTACATACATATATATATATATATATATATATATATATATATATATATATATATACATACATACATACATACATATATACATATTGTTGCGAATTCGCGCCCGTCGGCGTGCGATCGGCCACGCGACTCGAACCGCGACCGCCTCGCCCACCGGACGGACAATTCAGTCGTGACCCTCCCGGCTAACGCCGGGATCCAGTCACGGGTGGGCCTTTCGACCTCACCACAATCGTGCCAATCGGCCACCCGCGTAGGATAGGGTTGTTCGCCAAACTCGACCTACCTAAGTACCCACGCGGATGTAAACCGGGCGATCGTACCTCGCCGCAGGTCGACTCCGGACACGAGCCGCTGGGCGGGCCGTTCCGTACTATCGGGATAACCGAGCGGTGTTATCGTCGACCTCGACGGTTCAGATTATTTACCGGGCGTTTTGCACCCACTACGAACCCTTTACGTGAAGCAGGATGGAGGTCAATTAAAGAAAAGACGAAGCGAAACGGGAAAACAGTTCACACAATGCACATTTATTCCGTGGCACACGGAGCACACATATAGCACGTATTTACAGCCACAATTAGCGAATGCACATATATCACATAGAACAAAAGAAATGCACATATAAAAGAAGGAGTTAAAACCGACTACACGACACACCGACCACTATAACAGTTACTACCTTACAAGACACGGCGCCACAACACGCATTCACACCGAAGCAAAGAGAAAGACCCCCTCACAGGCAAGGGAGTCAGACTGGGCCCGTGGGCCTAATGCGCGTGGAACCTGATGAGCGGCCAGTCCACGAGACCGAAGGGTCCTACCCGCGCCCTCGTGGCGAGCCGCAGAATGTCGCTGCACGGCGGTTTCGTGGGCACCTGCTGGTGTAAGTGGGAACGGGGCCCCTTGTCGCACTCTCTCAGCGCGGGGGAAAGGGGAATTGTTTTATGCTCTGGGGAGGGAGTATGGCTGGCTTGCTCGAGTCCCGCGACGCGCGACTCAACGCGACCTCGTCGTCCCGGACCCGAGCCTCCAGGTCCTCCTCAGCCGATCGCCCTCCGCTGCCGTTCGCCTCCGCAGCCGTCTGCCCCACCTCTGCTTCGAGCTCCGTCTCCCGAATTTGCCCCACCGATCTGCTCGAGCTCCGTCTCCCGAATCTGCCCCACCGATCTGCCCGCTCGACTCACTGCGCTCGTCTTTTTATCGGCTTCAGGAAACCACCATATGCAAATTCTCGGATCCAACGACCTCAGGGGCGGAGCCACGCTCGCCGTTGGACGGAGAAAAAGGGGGCGTGTATCATTCCTGATCCTCAAATTTGCATATGCCGATTTTCGTCAGGCGCGTCTGGAGGCGGGGCCAAGCCGCCCCGCGCTTCCTGATTGGGTGGATCAGATGTGGGCGTGTAGCATTCCTGATCCGAATTCTCCTCAGAAAACCCGCCATCTGCACTCGCGTCTCGCGTGTATTCGCTGAAGACAGCCCGACGCTCGCGTCCACAGGTGGTGCAGGAATGGCCGTAGGAGAAGGTGGTGGAGGGTTTTCGGCGGTGTCCGATGGCCATGGCGCTTGTTGGAATGGCGTGTGTGAGGTTTGCGGTAGCGAGTGGTGAAGGTAGGTTGTTGCTGCTGGCGTTGTTGTTGTTGTTGTATCAAAACAAAGGTAGAACAGAAAAACGCCTAACTCAAAGGATCGCAGCCCGAATGAATCACATTAATTCCCTCTATACAATGGGTTTGGGCTAACTACACATGTACTTAAGAAATATATCTCACCTACGGGACCTTTATGGTGTTTGCGAATTTCCAGAGCCGTAACAATATATATTGTGTATGTAGTATGTATGTATATATGTATAATTTCATTTTTATAGTCCTTAAGATGGTTCAAGTTTCAGTTTCAGCAAAAGGTGAGAAAATCAGACAAATATTGGCGTTTTTACACAAAAATGCATTCTAATAGCTGTTTTGAATGGATCTGGG
>CM068968.1:5896945-5911131 GCA_035128595.1 Eptatretus atami
ACACTATGTGGGGATGGGGAGTTATCATTAAAATACCTTTTTATCATCATTAGCTTTTGAAGAAACAAAGGTACATTTTGATTACAACTCATGCAAAAAAAACGAAGTAATGCATGTTTCGGTCAGAATGATCGCAGCAACGGTCTTTATCCACCGCCTAAAGAAAGTATGTTTTGGTAATGCAGAGGAAAGAAAATCGTGGTTTTTCATTTTAAAAAAACAACTTTTGTTTTCCGCACGAGTTTTCAAGGCTGAATCATGTGCAAGTATAGGATTTATAAACAAACTGCATTTCACATGTGCAGAGACATGTAATTCACATATTATGTGAAATATACATGAGAAGGAAAATTCCCAAGATATTTTTCGTTCTTATTTGAGAAGCTATGTACACATCCACTTTAATAAGTTTATTTTAAATCTTTAATTAAAAAGAAATGTCCTTTTGTATGCTGTACACTAACGAAAAGAGTAATTTTGGATTTCGTTGTACAGAAGGGTGTAATGCCCATACCCACCACCCACAACACTTTTTCCCAGGGACTTTCCCATTTGACCTGTATTCTTTCGACAGTCATCACAATATAATGTTTCATTCTTTAAATGTTGTCACAATAAAGAATTGCAAATCTCAAGTACTCTTTGATCCCAAAGTCACACTTGCATAAAGCTCCGTTGTGAAGCAGAATCCTATAGAATGACATTGAAGTGATGACATCACACGTCTTAAGCATAGTAAAAGTAAAGTATTATTTCAAATAATCAATCACATAGCATTTGTTATTTTATGGCCAGCCAGGATAGCTTAGACTTTTAAAGGAATGCACATTTGGCTTTGAGCTACCTTGCCAAGGTTGGAATCCCAAACCAGCTGTAAACTACCACCCTGGCATTTGACATGCAGGGCGAGGTGTCATTCAGAGGGACGTTAAACCAGAGAACACGATGCATTGCATTTGGAACTGCCATTTCCAAAAATTAATAAAAGAATGAGGGAACAGAATGAAACAGCTGATGAACATCATCATAGACTTGCATGGGAAGCAGAAATAAAAATAATGAGGTGGGAGAATGAGACGGTTGATGAACTTCAACACAGACTTGCACAGGATGCATCAAGAAAAAGAATGAGGCAGAGGAATGAGATGGCTGATCAACTTCAACACAGACTTTCACAGAATACTGAGCAATGAAGACTTTTGAGGGTAATGCGTGCCCAGCAAACATATACAACAGCATCCATAATGAATCAGATGAATTATATGATGATGTTGTCCAAAAGCATAATTGCGCTCCTATGACCTCACCACGTGTGTACTGTTCTCTGAAACATTTCACAAATTAATCAACAGGAATAGGGGATAGATTTACACTTTGCTGCTCCAAAGCAAAAGTTCACTTACCTGCTCAACTGCAACAACTTTATCAACATAAGGATGGAAAATATCGCAACTTCCAAGACAATATCTGAAGTATCATTTTGGCTTAGCTTCAGCTACAGTCATTTCAGATATCTGGGATTTATACACAGACTGTATTTCACATGTGCATGGACATGTATTGACATAATATGTGAAGTAAATCAATTGTGTACATGACATAATTTCTGGATCTGATGAATTGCCAGTAACCATTTTGGAAGACTCTACGTGCAGCATCTAACTCAAGATGTCCAAATGTCATACATGTCTATGCCCATGGGTTTCCCACGGGTGCCCCACTCATAAATATAATTTGTCATCTGTCTCTGTCTGTCCGTCTGTCTATCTGTCTGTCTCTGCATGTTCGTATTTTTTTTCAAATACTGTTGGGCTAACAACCACCAAATTTAGCACACAGACCAAGACCCACCCATGGATTGGCCTAAGGGCATTTTCATCCACCATGTCATCCTTTAAAGACCTCTAAGACCCCATAGACACTCTAGACCCCAAAGACTCTCAAGACCCCGAAGCCATGGATCACAAAGACCGTTAAGACTTTTTTTAGATGCCTGGTAACACCAGGTACCTTTGCTCGTGTTAAATAACAGTGATGCATAAGACTGCTTCAATAGCGCTAAACTTCCCGCTTTTTTAAAACTATCTTTAAAATAATTATTTTATTATAATTGAAGTAAAAACTTGAACACTGCTTGGGATATCATATTCAATGAACTCTAGTTTACTTAAGCAGGTTTTTTTTTTTAATCCGCATTTGTAAAAGCTGTCAATTTACAGTTAAAAAACATTTGAATTATCACTGATAACTGGATGAATTTACCCTAAAGTATGAATATCATGGGGAAACCCCAAACTTTTGCACAATACTGTATAGTTACATCAAGAATATTTTTTTTTACTTTTCTGAAATAGAACAAATACATATGTACTGTGCATGTTTGGGTACGTTTGTCAGGAGCATATGACGAGTTTTGTACAGAATCTGATTTGTACAGTGCAGAAAAATTATTATTGTTTTTTTTACAGGTCATGTGATGTTGTATTTACAGGTGTATCCATTGAATCTACAAGGGTGACGGCACCTACTTTTATGAATGGTGCAGACACACGCACACAGGACTCGCCAACTGAAATGAGCAAGAGGACTTTTTTCAAACAAGACAAATCGAATAAAGGAATGTTTGCAGAGAATCATTTTCACAAGGCTCACAAAGGAAAGAAAGCTGAACATCCATGCAAATGCAAAACTTGTGGAAAATCGTTCAATCGATCATCCAACTTGAAAATGCACCTGAGAGTCCACAGTGGAGAACGCCCATACAAATGCACAGTTTGTGGAAAATCATTCAGTCATTCATTTAGCTTTAAAATGCACATGAGAAATCACAATGGAGAACGCCCGTACAAATGCACAAGTTGTGGAAAATCTTTTAATCAGTCAGCCATCCTGAAAATGCACATGATAATTCACAATGGTGAACGCCCACATAAATGCACAGTTTGTGGAAAATCTTTTAATCAGTCACCTCACCTGAAATCACACTTGAGAATTCACAATGGTGAACGCCCGTACAAATGCACAGTTTGTGGAAAATCTTTCAGTCAGTCATCCACCCTTAAATCGCACATGAGAATTCACAATGGAGAACGCCCATATAAATGCACAGTTTGTGGAAAATCCTTCATGAATTCATCCAGCTTTAAAATACACATGAGAATTCACAGTGGAGAGTGTCCATCAAAATGCACAAATTGTGGGAAATCTTTTAATCAGTCATCCACCCTTAAAACACATATGAGAATTCACAACGGTGAACGCCCATACAAATGTACAACTTGCGGAAAATATTTTAATTGGTCATCCAATCTTAAAAGGCACATGACAATTCACAATGGAGAACGCTCATACAAATGCACAAGTTGTGGAAAATCTTTTAATCAATCAGCCACCCTTAAAACACACATGAAAATTCACAATAGTGAACACCTATACAAATGCTCAGGTTGTGGAAAATGTTTTAATCGATCATCCAACCTTCAAAGGCACATGAGAATTCGCAATGGTGAACGCCCATACGAATGCACAAGTTGTGGAAAATGTTTTAATCGATTATCCAACCTTAAAACACACATGACAATTCACAATGGAGAACACAAGCTAAATACACACAAACTAATTCACACCGGGGAGAACCTGTACAAGTGTTCTGTGTGTTCTAAGGTTTTTCGTCATTTATCAAATTTAAATATACACAAACTAATCCACAGCGGAGAGAAGCCATACAAGTGTTCTGTGTGTTCTAAGGTATTTCGTCAGCCATCGGGTCTAGATACACACCAACTAATTCACACAGGTGAGAAGCCGTACAAATGTTCTGTGTGTTCTAAGGTTTTTAGTCGGCGATCAACCTTAAATACACATAAACTAATTCACATCGGGGAGAAGAAATGTGGTCTACACATGAAGCATGGGGGACTACCGGTGGAGGAGAAAGATTCATGAACCAATTGAAACGAACAAAGCTGGCAGCCAATGCCAAGAAATTCCATCACCAAAATTCAATTCAATAGCATCAATGAAGCAAAGATACTTCACCCAGGAAAGGATAAAGGAATTAACCGACAAAGCAAGACAACAAGCAAATGAAGACATAAATTGGATGACCAAAGGAGAGAGAATCAGCAGAAAAATGAAATACTGGACAAAGAAGGAAAAATGGACCTTATTATGGACAATATGCCTGGTGTTGGCTTAATGGTTAGGGTGGTGGGCTTGGGATCCTTGGATCCTGAGTTTAAATCCCCCTCGGCTGTTGAATTAATACCAGGTGGGGTTGACTCTGCCTGTCATCCTTCCAAGGTTGGCAAAATGAGTGCCAGCATGCTGGTATCCTGTGTTGGAGTGGTGACCTGTCCAGGATTGTGCCCAATAGCCAAGGAGACTGCTTAGGCAGCACCAACGTTCCGCACAGAGTATGGTCCCAATGGATGGATGGATGGACAATGGAATATTCCAGACAAAAAGTTGTGAGTAAAGGAAATGCAAACACCTGGGAACAGATATTCCGAAGATTATGCCCTGATAATGTTAATTTTAATCGGACAACACTAAACTCAAAGAAAAACAAGATCCTCCAAGGGAAAATATTCACAGAAGAGGAACCAAGAATAAGAGATGAACAAACTGACAAGGCATTATGAAATGACTGGTCACCTATATATGGTGACCTACCACCAATGCCACAATGGAATGACGGGACATACATTTTGGATGAGATTCCCATAGTACAAACTCCCAAAGATAAAGAACAACCAACAGAACTTACTGATGCTACACAGAAAATAGAACAAGAGAAGAAAACAGAAACAGATGGGATTTCAAATTTAACCACAATAATGGAAACAGAAATTGGTCAACAGATTGGAGAAATGAATCACGAATCAAAATGGAAAACTCTACACCATGACCAGAGGATGACAAAAGGAAATGCTGCAGCAGCACTCCTAGAGAAAAATGCACTCAAAGTTACTAACTCCGATCAAATAGCACCTTTGCACACAACACAAATAAGAGAAACAAATATAGATCACAATCATGAGGAGGAGAATTATGGAAAAAACAGAGTGAATAAGAGAAAGAGGAGGTTGACAATGAACAGCATCAGCTAGACATGAACTGGCTAATAAAATAGAGGAAATTAAACTAATGTCACCCAGGCAGAGACCACATCTTCACTGAATAAAAAAACAATAAACAGCTGAAGATACAAGTAAGGATAATAAACCAAGCAGTCACTAAAATGCTCCTAAAATCAACTAATCTGGAGAGAAATTAGTGATGTTAGTTTTGCAGCAGCATTTCATGTTTGAGAAACAGAAAGACCGACTGAGAGTGGAAACGGAACAAATAGAACAATTCAGAAGAGAATCAGACAAATAAAAAAGAAATACAACATTGAAAACAATGACGAGAACCATTAGCCACCCGTAATAAGCTCCGAATAATAAAGACGGGGGGGGGGGACGATGATGAGGCTAACAACAGAATAAACAAACCAACAGTTTGAAAACAACCCCAAAAAGTTCTACTGAGAGCTAGGGAAACAGAAACAAAATGTGAAAACTCCCCCTAAAAAAAAGAGGACATAGAAAAATTCTGGAAAGGTACATTTGAAGATTAAAAAAAGAACACAAGGAAGCAGATTGGATACAACAACTTGTCAAAGAAAAAGCAACATTTACAGGAAATGCACCCAATGATAATTGATGAAGAGAAAATTAGAAAACATCTCGAAAAAGTGTCAAACTTCAAATGCCCAAGCCCAAAAGGGATTCCAAACTTCTGGCTAAACAACTACATGCTCTCCACCCTCACTACGTTTGACCATCTAACAAACTCGTCCAAGGGAAACAGCCAATGGATGAATGGTTCACAGAAGGCAACACTTCCAATCCCAAAATCTGATGAAACCCATGTACCCAACAAATATAGACCAATAACATGCCTACCAACAACATACAAACTTTTAACAGGTATAATCACCGATGTAATTTACGACCACCTCACTCAAGAAGGAGCTTTCGAGGCAGAACAGAAAGGATGTAATGGAACAATAGACCATTTATTGCTAAACAAAACCATACTCAAAAACTGCAAGCTCCGACAAACCAACTTATCCACAACTTAGAAAGATTACAGAAAAGCCTTTGATAGTGTCCCATTTTCATGGATTATAAAATGCATGTAAGTATTTAAAAAATTGACCCCCAAAGATTCACACTGATTGAGAAAGCAATGATGCTCTGGAACACAATGCTGACACTATCTTACTTGGAAGGAAACATTGAAATCCAAGGAGTAAAGATACAACATGGTATCTCACAAGGTGACAGCCTTTCTGTTTTGTCTGCCTCTGGACCCAATGAGTAACTTCATCAAAGAACAAGGACATGGATACAATCTGACATGCAACAGTAAAATGACCAAAGAAACAAGAAAGGTGACACATCTACTGGACATGGATGATCTAAAACTCTTTGCCCCAAATGATAAGAAATTGGCAAATCAACTGAAACTAGTAAAGCAGTACTCGGAGGACATTTGAATGGAGTTTGGTCTTGACAAATGTGCCAAGTGCACATGTGTACAAGGAAAAACAAAAAGAACAGACAACCTTCCACAGATCTCCACACTAGTTTTTCCTTCCCTCCCCTGCCCCTCGTGTATCCTGCTCTCCTTGTTGTACATTCTGTGTGTTAGCTCTCATACGAGCCTCGACGTTGTTTTCAAAAAAAAGAAAGAAAAAAATCTCAATCGATCAAAACACAACAATACAGGAACAAGAAAACGAAGCATCCTACAAATTCATTGGAATAGAAGGCCCACAGGTACAACAGAAAAAATGCATAAAATAATCAGCAAAGAGTACCTACACAGAACAAGACTAATTCTGAAGTCATCTCTCTCTCCAAGAAATATAACCAAAGCTATAAACCAACTTGCAGTGCCGGTATTCCAATATAGCTGTGCAATATTATAAACTGGCCACAATTACAGATCAAGAATCTAGACACTAAAACAGGAAACTTCTAACTATTCACAAGATATTCGACAAAAACGAATGCATGCCGAGGTTGTACTTACTGAGACGAGAAGGAGGAGGCAGTCTGATGGAGCTTAACCAAGTGCACAGAACAACATGTGTAGGACTTGCGGAGTATGTGAAGAGCTCAACAGACTATCGCATAACATTTGTACACAAACAAGAAAACAACAAACCAGAGAAGGGATCCTTAATCCATTTTGCAACAAACTTCCAAAAGCAGGTGCAAATTATGGATACTATGGAGGAAAACGAAACAGAAACAAAGACAGCCCCAATGATTGCAAAGAACAAAAGGAAAATCACAAAAAGAAATATCAGCAGATGTACTCTGAAAAATGAGAGAATGACAAAAGAGCAGGAAGATTTTTTTTTAAGCGTGACAATAGGGATCGACAACGAAGGCTCTTTGGAATGGCTAAGAAGAGGTCAAATTAGTTGGGATGGAGAACGAGTCATCATCAATGCCCAAGACCAAGGACACTGCACTAATGCCTTTGAGAAAATGGCGGGCTTGAGCCAGTCGGACAAATGCAGGTTTTGTGGGGCAGAAACACACTGTACCAGTCACCTCCTCTCGGAATGTAAAAAAAATCATGTCGGAACAGCTGCACACAGAAAGACATGACGGCATCTGCAGAGTAATCCACTGGCTCTTCTGTAAACATTCCAGTTCCAGAACAATCATGGAAACAAACCAAATGTGATCCTTGAAAATGAACAAATAATGTTCACACAGGACAAGATGATCCGGTCAAGTGTGGACATTGCAAACAAAGCATTTTGTCTGGACAGAGTGCTCAAACACAAAAAGGAAAGGTCAGCATTGTTGATCGAGGTTTCAGTTCCTCGTGATTTTGGACTAAGTGCAACAGAAATCAGGAAAATGACCAAATACCAGGATCTGAAAAATGAGGTCAAGAGGATGTGGAAATTGAAGAAAGCTGAAATTGTACCAGTGATAGTCGGAGCCACAGGAATTATAAAGAAAACCTTGACTGAGTACACCAGGATGCTGACATTCGCTGGGGATATGTTCCGGGAAAACCCCACAAATGTGGAGGCATTGTTTCAATGGGAAATGGGGGGATAGGTTCCGGAGATTTCCTCACCTGCGAAAAATCTGTGAATGTCAGGGTAAAATCCGCGAGTGTCGGGAAAAAATCCGCGAGTGTTTTGTCATTGTTACAATGGAGACAAGGGGGAGAACGTTATCGGTTCGTGGCGATTCCTGGTTCATGACAAAGGCTGCAAATGGCGACACCACCAAAGTCGGGCAGTTGGTTCAAGGGGGATAACGTTATCGGTTTGCGGTGGTTCCTGGTTCAAAGGAAAATGTTTTTAAAGTTTAAAGTGTTTTCGACCACGAATGCACGATTAGTTTCTTTAAAGATGCTTACAAATAAAATATATGACAACACCAGGTACCGTTTCCAATTTATTGAAGAATGCATTTTAAAGTCCCTTAGGCCTAAGTCACATTTGCTCTACGGCGAGGATACGGCGCGTACGCCCTCTGATTGACAGAAACGTGCGGCGGCCGCAGAGTTTCTGCGGTGGCCAGGTGCCTACGCCGTTTGGCTATCTTTACAGGCCGTAAGGTCGCCGTGGAATTATAACGCGGAGTTATAACTTTTTCATTTCTACGTTCGCCGTAGCAATTCGACAATCCGAAAAAAAAAAAACTGGAAAAAAAAATTAACCCACTCGTTACCGTCCGTCTGGCCGCACGTTCGCCTTAGGGCCCCCCTGCGGTCCCTTGCAGCACCTTGAGGCTACCTTGCATCTGCCTTGAAAATTCTATGGCCGCCGCAGCGCCCCTTAAGGTCACCGTGCGACATCAAATCAAAGGGGATGGCCGCACGTTCGCCTTAGGGCCCCTGCGGTCCCCTTGCAGGCACCTTGAGGCTACCTTGCATCTGCCTTGAAAATTCTATGGCCGCCGCAGCGCCCCTTAAGGTCACCGTGCGACATCAAATCAAAGGGGGATGCCGCCGTTGCCTTAGGCCCCTGCGGTCGCCTTGCGGGCACCTTGCATCTGCCTTGAAAATTCTATGCGCGCAGGAACGCCCTAAGTCACCGTGCGACATCAATCAAAGACCGTACGGACCCCACGTTTTCGGTCTCCACAATTTATAAATATGCCGTGCGGCTACCCGAAAAATAAAAACATATGTGACTGCTACATTGTGTGACCGTGGAAATACTGCGGCTGCCGTATAATTGCTAGTGGCCGTAGATTTTGGAGACCCCACGGCCGCCGTGGCAAATGTGACTTAGGCCTAAATACGCCTGCGACTCCCCGAAAAATAAAAACATATGTGACTGCTACATTGTGTGACCGTGGAAATACTGCGGCCGCCGTATAATTGCTAGTGGCCGTAGATTTTGAAGACCCCACGGCCGCCGTGGCAAATGTGACTTAGGCCTTAACCATACCGTGCCACTCTGTGAAACAAAAAAAAACATCAACAACAACATCATGTACCATTTCAATTTTTTATTAAACAAACACAGCACACTAACTTTGCAAAATAATGAGAGGATGAAAAAGAAAAATTATAAGTCTTTCCTATCTACAGTCAGATTATGCTGAGCGTTTTTTTAAATGTAACAGCTCAAGATGGTGCTGTTTGTAGCAAGATGGTGATTTGCACTAAGATGTGTGACACTAAGAAAGTGACATGTTGGAGCCATGAATGTTTCCATTGTGTAATAATTGTATGTGGTGACCTGGTAATTACTGGATACATCAATATCCGCTTAGTGTTTTCATTCTGTAAGTAACTCACAGGGGATGGCGTTGTGGGGAATGACGTGTTACACTGGTGAAACGTCCTGCGAAACGATGTTTATGCTGCGATACACGTACAGGAAGCAGGTCATATCCGTGGCTCATTGAAGATGTATTTTTTTGGGTATGTACAGTATTGTACTGTACTTACATCCAGCTGCTTTGTGCGTAGCTCGTGGAAGATACGTTTTAGAACTATGTTATGCTCGTGGGAAAAAAAATTGCCGTGAAAACCGCGAATACGCGGGGAAATTTCCCCAGAATGTAGGAGCATGTCGCAAGTTATCAACCGCGAATATGCAGAACCCGCGAATGCTGGAATCGCGAATGCCTTGGTCCGAGTGTACAGAAAAATCATTCCGGATAATATCACGACAAACGAGCTACAAATGTAGGCTGTCAGATGTTCAGTGAAGATTTTGAAAAGAGACCTTGGAACAAGGCTATGAGAACGAAACTTCACACTTTGGTTCATGAATCATGATCCTTTACCCAAAAAATATGAGGTGGAGATTTTGAGTTCTCTGTCCCACCTCTTGAAACCCACAAATGGAGAAAACAATCAACCAGAGTCAGGTAATCTTAAAACGCAAATGAGAAATCATAATGGATTTTGAGTACACTGAGGAGAAAGCGTTGAGTGTGCAGCCGTGTGGGCATTTACTTTACAAGCTGAATAGCCCATCTGCAATGGGCAGTAAAAACACCAAAGTACTGTTCTTCTTAATCAGCTCATATAAGTATGTTCCGTGATAGTTGCATTATTTAATTAGTTTCAAATTAATTATTTGTGTATATACTGTATATCTCGAACTTACAATTGAATTCTAGCTTAAGTTTCCCCAAAAAGTCATGTACTCATTTTAATTTATGCAAAATGCAATCCCTGGAGTTTCCGCTACATACATACATATATACATCCACGCGGCCACACATAAACACACATAAAAACACACCTACATACGTACACACACCTACGTCCTACACACATGTTCTCGACAAACATACATACACACACGTACATACATACACACACCTACACACATGCTCTCGACAAACGTACATACACACACACGTACATACATAATTACACGCACAGCCACATAGTTCGTTGAAACCAAAGATTTCCCAATAATGCTGAACCCTCTTTAATGGAGGTCACACTTTTAAACTCAGACTTTCCAAGAAGTGAAAAAGGGACACAGGTCCCTCCAATTGAAATATATTTTCAACAAGATATTGAATTGTCATGAAAATGCCTGTTTGCATAAAGTGACTTATTGGAGCCATGGCCACACCGATTTATTTAAATAAGATGAAAATGCATACAAGAGTCGCAGTGTATGTCAGTGTAACATGTTCACGATTCAGCACAGGTCTTGGGTTTGATTCCTGAAGGAACAAATCTGATAACAGCTGTTACTCTGATGAACTGTCAGCAAGGAGCGATGCATTTCAGAGCATGCTGTCACATTTGAATTTAGGTTATGGACGTTGAATATGCCATGATACCTTTCATAAAACTTGGCCTTTCATGTGTTGGTAGTCTGGTAACATTGCATACTTAGGGTGAGCAATGATCCCAAGAATGGTGAGGAAATTGACGTTTGGATAAACATGCAATTGCAATAGTTTCTCCAAGGTGTTTCTCTGGACACTTGGTGGCACTCCGCTCTACTTGCCAAGGTCTGTGTCTGCACACAAGGCCACATTATTTCCTGGCTCACTGATGTTCTCCATGCTTGCAATCAGCATTTTCCTCTAAGTACTAACCTTTAGTGCTGGTGGGAGAGCCTGGAGGTGCGCACACTGACCTCTACGCTGTCTCACGTTTGATATAATTTTTTGTTTTTTTAACATGGTCTAGTCTCGTGGAATAGTGATGATGCAAAACAAATCAGGACATAACATAACAACGGGGACAGCAGCAGAAATGGGAAACACTAACAGCAGGGCGGAGGGTGAAAGTAGATGGAGACGGACAATGGAGGTAAAGCTGGGTGTCCTGTCTGTCAGCATTAGTTGGTGGATGTTAAAGATCCCATTGTGTCTTTGGCGAAGAGTGGGCGAGTTATTACCGGCACACTGGACAACTTCTTCCAAATGCCTACACACCTGGTCGCTTAACTTGCAATTGAGTGACGACCCACCCAGGATTGTAATCCTCACCAAGAAACTGTTTGGGCAGCAGCACCAACACCCTGTGTGGACCGAGAGCACGGTACCTGGTGATGAAGTGTCCTTTTATCCCCTTTATCATTGGAAGTTTGAGTGCCTCAGAGCCAAGAAAATCTTGCAATCCAAGAAATTCTCACTTTGTCCCCTTGTTGCATCGGAAGGATTCAGTGCTGGAAAATGTCACATGCTCATCCTGAACTTCTGGTTCTGGTTTTCTTTGTGTACTGATGTCCTTTTTGCTCCAAGAGAATAACTTCCAAAGCCAAGGCAATCATTCTATATCTGTCTCGTCTAACTGTTATCAATTGGTACCTGTGCTGTTTTATCAATTGGTAAGCGTGTCTTCTTGTGCTTATTATTTGTTATTTTGTATCAATTTAATGTCTGGGTCTCGACGGTCTTGTCACATGTTTTTAGAACACCACCACTCTCCCACTCCAACTCTCTACCAATCCTGATCTCATTCCCTCACTCTCTCCCTTTCAATCTCTTCCTCTCCCCACATTTGTTTTTACAGCGCGGCCACATCACGCTGTTATTCCTCTCATTTTTCCTTTTCTCCCTCCGTTGCACTGCCATTTGCCTCTCAAGGGCACCCACATAATGCGGGTTGAGAGACATAATGTTGAAACTGCATTTCTGGCGAAACCGAATAAAATGGCTCTCATGTCTTTCAACACCATATTTATCTTTCATTAGCGATTTGCAGGAAATGGGAAATTTTCAGTAACAACATTATGTCTCTCAACCCGCGAAATATGGTGTTGAAAGACATGAGAGCCATTTTATTCAGCCCCGCCAAAAATGCAGTTACAACATTATGTCTCTCAACCCGCGATAAGTAGTAGGACTTTGGGGCTTCTGGTGCACCTCAAAAATTTACATGCAAGTCAGTGGTTCCCAAACTTTTTTGTCCATGACCCAAAATTTGAAATCACATTTGCCTCGCAACCCAAATGATACTGGTACCTAGTGTACCTATGATAAAAATTGTCAGAGAAAATGCTTTTGACATGAAACCCCCCTCAAAAACAGATTTTGAGGGGGGAGGTTCAAGTTTGGGTCACGACCCTGGGTTTGGGAACCCCTGATGTAAGTGAATGGGGGAAAGGGAAAATTTATTGACTGACAACAAAATCCTCCCAATTTCCCTTGTTTTACCTCCTTTAGACCCCACTTTCGAGACTTTTCTTCCCCAAAGTCCTTCAAAATTCCTCCCTTTTTCAGGGGTTCTGAGGCACTTACAAAAATTTACATGACTGACACCAAAACTCATAGCTCCAACAAATATTTGTTCATGGTTACTCGTTACCCACCCACATTGGGTGGAGTCGGCTTATCGGCCTCCGTACGCATTTCGTGCAGCGTGCGTCATGCTGGCTGTGTTTCCGTGCCGTGAAAAACACCATTCGTGCAACCTCTTAAGAGACACTCATTCGTATGCCTTTTTCATGCAACCGGCAATTCTCCCCAGACCATCGGAAGCTCGAGTCAACAACTCCGCACTGTCAAGCACACATGACTCACCACACACGCCGGGTTTAGGGCTCGCCCTGGAACAAGGATCTCTGTGCAGCAGATCCCTCACCTCGGCGCCGCACACGCTGATCTCCACGAAGCCCCACCTAACAGCGAAGGCGCACATGGCTGATTTACCTCAGGAATAATCAAAAAGGAGAAGAGTAGGGATTAAATGAAGGAAAAAATGATTTAAGCAACCCAAGCTATGAGATCATCGCAACGCACTCCCTTGTTGTCCCGCTAAACAAAAGGAAAGGGGCTATCTACACGTATAATAATGGAATAACTGTCTTGGGACACCTATCTGTTGTATGCATGCGGTTCCGAGAACCGCAACAGTATTCTTTAAGCAGTAACTTTGCTACTGTCCTTGTGTCACATGTTCTACATGGGTACGCGTCAATCCATTTGGTGAACATATCAGCCAGCACAAGAATGTAATTGTGAGTACAACATTTTAGCATTTTTACAAAGCCCATTTGGATATTATATGCACAAAAGGTCCCCATGGCTGTTAATACGCTCCCCCCCAGGCTGTTTAAACACTTTGCTAATACTATGGTGTTGACAATACTCACAGTTCCTGCAAAAATATTCTGCCACAGCCGTAAATCCTGAAGTGTGCCATGTTCGAAACATGTCTCCCTA
>CM068968.1:5916570-5937317 GCA_035128595.1 Eptatretus atami
CCGGGATGACAATTCTATGAAGACGGGCTACCTAACAGACACACGCACAGATACCCCAGATGGACGTGGACCTGTCCACCTCGTGTGGTTTTGGCGAAGCCGATTTGAACCAGGCACCAGCGAGAGGCGAGCAGATCGCAGAACACCAGCGTAGCCGGCGATCAGCCTCCAGAGCTCGCGGTCGTGGCTCGTCCCGACAACAAAACTCTCCTCTGTATCCGAACTGTGCGAGAAGGCAGGAGGTTTCTCTGGCACTTCTCCAAGTCTTTCAGTTGAACGTCAAAGCGAGGGCTGATAACTTCCACAATTGTTAACCTGCCTGTCAGATTTGACCACAACCTTGCCTGCTCAATTGTCATCAAATATCTTCAAAGCACCTCTGCGAGTTCACCGGACCAGAGAGACGGCGCCGCAACCGCACTTGGCGGTTCTTGTGGAGGAGGATCTCTCTTGTGAGGAAGTGTCTCTGCGTCGTCCAATGCGCGCACCCTATTCACCCTGTCCCGTGGGGGGGGGTGACGCCTTCGCGCCCTCCCCGCTGCCCTTCCTCAATGGACGGTTTTGGCGCGCAGAATGCGCTCGTCGCCCGCTGTCACTGGCCAAAACCGAGCGGCAAGTCTGTCGCATTGGCCCGGGGCGTGGTTGACGTCACGCGGACGCGCCATTCTCACCGTCGCGGTTCTGATTGGGCTGAGCAGTGGCCACCTACCGCGTAGGCACGCTGATTGATCGAGGGCCGCCAGGAGGTCCTGCCTTGAATCCACCCACGTACGTCTGAGACACGCCGCGTAAGCGATGATGTCGGTGGGAGGAACGCGAGATGAAGGTGAGGGTGATTGCTGTTGTCGTTTGATGTTTTGGTTGTGTAAAAAATAATTGAAAACCTGACTATCAAAATAACTCGCAGCACATGAACATTTTAATTACCCGCTTTAAACAAGGGAAGGGAGCTAATCTATCATCAATTTCATTATCGAAATACTGAGGGCTATGGGACCTGTAATGTGGAGTGCAGTAAACTTCCAAATTCGTAAGAAAAAACAAAAAAACACTACCCCCTCCCCTTTCTTAGCAAGACTCGTCCCGAGTCGTCAAATTTGCATGTGACAGCATGTTGTAAGTTTTCCGCATGGTACATTTTACCTTCGGACCCTGAGTGCGACAATTTTTCATACATGTCCCAGAAAATAATCACCTAATGCGCCTGCGTAACTAACTACAGACTCACACCGACGACTTAACTAGCATTGCGGGCTCGGACAAACATGCAAGTGGTCAAAGAACTTATTTAAACAAATTTTTTCCTTCCCTAAATATTTTACAGCTAACGCGTGGCCAGGACCTGTGATCTGTGGGGAAAAAAGTCAAAGTTCATTGGTGCGGGAATGGATGAAATGGACAAACAATGATGCACGGGCTGCACATGCAGTCCCTGGATGTGGCTGCCTGCAGGGCAGTCCTTTGCAAACACTGGCGATGGTCCAGGGGGGGGGGCTGGCGTACATGGTGATGGTGACCAGGGGCAATGCAAGAAGGGTAGCAGGCATGGGGTCAAAGCAAAGGCAGGCAAACAAGGCTATGGCAAGGCAATGCGGACCAGAACTGTAGCAGCGCAGGCCAGCATGCTGATCAGCCGGCCCCTGGGCCCGGCCTCTGGTCTCGTTCCAGTGAGGTTTGTGTAGGGAGTGCGGTGGTGCCGGCCGTTCCAAAGTGGGCTGCAGGACGAACCTACTGTCTCCCACAAACGCTATCGCCTTTGCCTGTCTCTGTCCCATACCCAGCGTCCCATTAGTTTGCACAACAAAACAAATTTAGACCCCTTTTTTTTAATATATAATTTCGTCTCCGCAACGCCCCTTTCTGTCTTTGTCCGGCTGCCTATCCTGTCAACCTAGCCTACTCCCAACCCCTAAAATCCTTTTGGAGGAATAGGGCAAGAGACTAGGCATCCTGTCTCGAGCCGCAACAAAGCCTCAGAATGGAGCTCCCACGATTTCAGCCAATCTTTCTAAGGTGGGTCCAGCGGCTATTGGAGAGCGAGAGGGATGGAAAGCTGCGAAGGGGGTACATCTTGCTTTTTTCTTCTAACTATGTATCCTTTATTTAACTTTAAACTACCCCGGGCTTTTTCCATACGCATGTCTCTTTAAACTATTGGTTCTAGAAACCATGATTCCGGTGCGCCTGTGTTGGTGTCCATTATAAATTTGGGCCTAGCCTCAAATTTTCACTCGTGCCCCATTGAACAATTTTGTGCTGGGCTAGCGTGGCTACTTGGCAAGGGCCTACCATCTGCCGAACTCGCACCATGGCACCCGCAGGGCCTGAGGGCTGTCTCCGAGCCTACCTCTCCCTATGAAACGCGGGGGTTGGTTGCCCTTCCTGGCATTGCCCCTATTCCATTGCCCCGTGGCATCTTTGGAGCTCCGGGTCCCGTTCCGCGGGTCGCCCAGCCCAGTACACTATCTCGCGGTCTTTGGACGCCTTGGCCTACTCTGGCGGACTAGTCGCGGTGCCCAGGGTGCTGCCCTATCGATACTGCACGCTTTCAAACCGCCATACTCCAGAGCCGGTCCCATGGACTCCTGCACCGTACAAAACAGGTTTCGAGCCTTCTTTCCACACAACAACAAACGAACGCTCCTTTTGGTAAATTTGACTAACCCACTAACGATTGCTAGGGTGTCTTGACTCGCCCGGGGTCTGTGGCTGTGGCGAGCTCAGTGGCCGAGGTGGGGTTGTCCGGGTGTTCGAGCATGAGCTGAGCCGCGACGCGCTGTGATGGAGCTTCCAGCTAGGGTCAACTGCTAGCAAGTCAGGCACGGATCGGCGCCTCGGAAAAGGAAAATTTAGATCGTACGCTTTCCGGAGAACTCGAAGGTATGGTCCGCTCATAGGACGCGTAATCGTCAAGAAATCCACCACGTGGAACAGGGTTATTTGCCAATCTTCAAAATACCTAGAAGACAACGTGGCCGATTTAACGAGGATTCACGATGCTCGAACGGCACTCCGTACGGAACGACCGCTAGCGTGGCTCAAACCGTGTGTGACCGAGCGGAAGATACGGTCACCGACATCGACCGTCGGTCAAATGTCCCTTACGGCGGCACCAAACGGCTTTATATTCACTAACAACGCAACCGTGCTAAGGCCAATGGAAGAAACCCAGACCAGCTGATAACATTTAACAAGAGGGGATTTATTCAGCATATAATATTGGGGAACGAGGGGACCACGTAAGGGCAGAGTGATCACGAATAAAATAAATGGCAGGTATGTGCAAGGCACTTAGACAGTTCTACTTGAAGACGGGCCGCACCGACAGACACACACAGACACACACACACGCACGCAACGCGACACCACAAACACATCACACACACAGGACGTGGACCCTGTCGGCAACCTTGTTGTGGTTTGGAGCGAGCCGATTTGAACCAGGCACGCAGTGAGAGGCAAGCAGATCCAGACACCAGCGAGCCGCGATCAGCCTCCAGAGCTCCGCTCGGGTGCTTCGTGCCGACAAACAAACTCTCCTCTGTATCCCGAACTGTCCGCGAAAGGCAGGTAGGTTTTCTCTGCACTTCTCCAAGTCTTTCAGTTGAACGTCAAGCGAGGGCTGATGAAATCCACTTCTCACCACTTGCCCGTCGAAGATTGGAACACAACCTTGCCTTGCTCGATGGTGCATCAACTATCTCAAACACTCTCTAGTTCACGCGACAGAGAGACTGCGCACAAACCAACTTGCGTTCTTGTGGAGGAGGATATCTCTTGTGGAGGAAGGGTCTCTCTTGGGAGGAGGGTCTCTTCTTGTGGAGGAAGGGTCTCCCTCGTCGTCCGATACAGCCACTTCCCTTATTCACCCTGTCCCGGGGGGGGGGGGGGGGGTGGGGGGACACCTCCTCCTCCCCGCTCTCCATCACTTTGGACCGGTTTTTGCACGGCAGAATCGTTCGTCGCGCTGTCACTGGCCAAAACGAGGCGCAAGTCCGTCGATTGGCCCGGGGGCATGGTGCCGTCACGCGGACACCTTTCTACCGTCGCGGGTCTGATTGGCTGAGTAGCGGCCACCTCACCGTAGGCATGCTGATTGGTCGAGGGCGCCGCGAGGCTCCTCTTGAACTCCGCCCACGTAACATACTGGGCATCGGCCCGTAAGCATGGCGTCGTGGGAGGAAGCGACGATGAAGGTGAGGTATGCTGTTGTAGTTGATGTTGGTGGGTGTAAAAAATAATGAAACTCCGACTATCAAAATAACTCCGCAGCGCATGAACCTTTATTACCGGCATTAAATAAGGAAAAGGGAGCTATCCTATCGCACATTTTTACTTATCGAAATACCTGAGCTCGAGGACCTGTATACATACATATACATATATATATATATATGTATATGTATGTATACTATATACATACATATATATATACATATATATTGGCATATATATGTATATTGTGTATATATATGATATATACATATAATATATATTGTTACGAATTTTGGAGTTTACTGCACTCAACATAACATGTATATGTGTATATGTGATGTATAATATTGAGATGTAATATATGTAATATAATGTAGATACACATATTTGGTTGTTTCTCATAAATAATTGATCATGTCGCCATTTGTCATCTAATAATGGTCTTTATGACAACGCTACTCCTGATATTCTTGTAATGCCTTACAATGTGCCGTGCAATAAATTGTTAAAATATGTGATTTTTCATGAAATTCCAAAATGGCAACCCCTTATCGAAAATGTTGGGACAAGTTGTCGAATAATATTTACGGGTAACTTACTATGCATACTGGTGCCTACTGAAGTGGGGAAAATTTTCAAACTTTGGTCCGATCACGCTAAGTTCACCAGTGGAATCGATAGGCACATAGTGCTTCATTCGGCAGCAACTACTTTTGCAAAGTGGTAACACGCCTAATATATATGTGTATATTATATATATTATATACATATATATTATATATATTATATATATATTATATATAATTGGGGCTGCAAAGTAGGTATAGCAGTAATGAAAAGAAGTACAGTCCTTACTGTATACTACTTTTGCAGCCCCTGTATATATATATATATATATATATATATATATTATATATATATATCATATATATATACATATTATATATATATATATATAGCCATACATACCATACATATACATAGAATATAGTTATACATATCATATACCATAGCATTATAACAATACACATATACATTGTATATATATATGTATGTATAATGTTAATGTATATGTATATATATACAACTACATATGTCATATATATACTACATATACTATATTGGTACATACGCCATATACATGTATATATATATATATATATATATATGTATATGTATAATATATATGTGTATGTATATATACATATACGCTATATTACACAGACACATTCCACAGCTACATGTATATGTATATATATATACATATATATACATTATATAATATATTTATGTATATACTGTATGTAGCTATATAAATATATATCTATATATATATATTGCATCACATATATATAATATAAAAAAAAAAAAAAACCAAAAAAATACATAGATAATATATAAAACATATATATACACATATATAGCATATATATACAACATATACAAATATATGTATATATAAAATAAATATATTTTATATACATATATATATATATATTCAT
Source organism: Eptatretus atami (assembly GCA_035128595.1). Taxonomy (NCBI): domain Eukaryota; kingdom Metazoa; phylum Chordata; class Myxini; order Myxiniformes; family Myxinidae; genus Eptatretus; species Eptatretus atami. The sequence continues at coordinate 5,922,288 of CM068968.1, forward strand.
ACATATATATAATTACATTATACATGTATATATATATATATATATAATATATTTATATTACATAATAATACATATATGTATATATATATGCAATATATATATATATATATAATATATGTATTTACATATATTTATATACACTAGTGTGTGCCCGTAGTGCGTACCCGTAGGTGCATGCAGCTTCGATTCCTCGCTCGTCGTAAACCGACGACTGGATTGGGCATTGTTTCAATTAGATCGGACCAACCGTATCATAAATGGCCATAACTTGGGAAACACCTGGAAACATACTCAGGTTCCCCAGCGTCAATTGTGACGTTATCAAACGAAGAAGAAGAAGAATTGTGATGCCTGCTCTGCTCTCCCCCCCGCCTCTCTCACCCCTAGTCTCGTCGCCCCTACCTCTCTCTCCCCCTCTCTCCCCTCACCCCTCGTCTCGCCTCGCTCTGTCTCGCCGCTGCTCTCTCGAATTGTGACGCCCCTCTCTCTACCCTCTCTCGCCACTCCTCTCTCCCTGCTCTCCGCTCTCTCTTGAATTGTGACGCCCTCTCTTCCCCCCTCTCTGCACCCCTAGTGCTCGGCCCCGTCCTCTGCTCTCCCCCCTCCTCTCCCCCCCTCTCTCACCCCTCGTCTACCCTCTCTCCTCTGCGCCCCTGCTCTCTCGCTGCTGCTCACCCGCCCTCTCCCGTCCCACTCTCTCGGGCCACCGATCCTCTCTTCCCTCTCTCTTGAATTTGTGGACGCCCCCTCTCTCTCCTCCTCTCCTCGCCCCGCCTCGCGTCGCCCCTCCTCTCTCGCCCTCCGGCCTCTGCTCTCAGCCCCCTCCTCTGTCGGGCCCTCTCATCTGTAAATGTATTCACAATGTCCACCAAGCACAACAATTAATTCAACACGCTTGGGAAAAAACAGCTTTCAAACCTTGGGAAACAGCTGTTTCTCTTGGGAAAATTCAAACGCTTGGATAATTAATAATTTGAACAATTAATTTAAACTTGGGAAAAAACAGCTTTCAAACGCTTGGGAAACCTTGGGAAACAGCTGAAACGGATGAGAAGATATCAAACCTTGAAAAGGCACATACTCAGGTCCCAGCATCGATGTGACGTCATACCAAACGCCAGAAGAAGAAGAATTGTGACGTCCTCGTGCAAAAAAAAAAAGCAAATTTAATTTGTGACGTCATTCGTGACGTATAGCACCATGTCCTGTCATTGTTCACAGACAATACATAGGTCATTAATTGTTGACAGACATTGGTCATTGTATCACGTTTTCTTTTTATTACTGCCAATTTTGTGCTATTATATTATACTTATTAATATGCTGTTATCATTATTTCTGAGATAAAATCTTTGGGAAAAATGGCATGATAAGGTGGAAAAGAACTTCAGCTGAGCGATATATACACTTTCCAACACTGAAAAAAGCAATAAAATCGCCGTAAGCTTGGGAACCGCCGTCGTCCGATTAATATCAAACCTTGAAAAGGGCACATCCGCTGGTCCCAGGCCAATATTGCCTGGCAGTTTTCAATCAGATCGGACCGGTGGTTGTCGAGACAAAAAAAAGAAAACGGCGTCCACAGACAGACCAGACAGAGCAGACAACACACACAGAATTGCTGGAATTTCTAGATAAGATATATATATGTGCCATATATAATATATACATATATATATATATATATCTTATATATATGCACATATATATATATTATATACATATATATATATTGTATATATATAGCATATATATATCGTGTGGGATCGGGGGTGGGGGCTTCGCACAGCTGACTTATGGCGCCAAAACGTCAGATTCGGGTGCACCCTCACCACCGCGCGTCTCTGGGGTTATAACGCTCGGCCTGGCTCGGCAAGCAGGCCTCAGGGTCACGCGTCTTCAATCGCGATCAAGGTACCCCGGACCTTACCTAGTTGGGGAAATAGATCCCGTTACAGACTGGTTTTGTCAGATGCGCGAGCATTTTCTGCCAGTCTGTAACCATTTTGGTTTTATATACCGCAATCTACGGATCGTTCCTCAACGTGACACAAATTAAGCCAAAGCGGCAACTTCATACGAATCAGCCAGGATTTATTGGGGAACATATACACTATATTATCCCCACAAGGCCCAGAACATCACACAAGCAAAGTATTCACGAAACAATGTTATTATCATCTATACCCATTCTTAAACGAGGGAACTACAGATTATGGGTTTCGAGGGGTGCCTAGCCAAGATAGCCTTAAACGACATGGCAGACAAGACTAGACAAGCATGCAGACAAGAAGAGTACTTGGTGATGTTTCATCGGATGAAAGGAAAGTGTCAAAGGCACGAATACGTTAGCTCATACACAAGCCGATGTCTATGGATTCGGCACCCAAGCTCCAAACACGACGCCGCGTGGCCAGAACTGGCGGCTCGCCTTCTTTGTGCGCCTGCCCACGCACGCAGCCTCCCGCGTTCAGGACCCCGCGAGGTAGACTTCACCTAGAACGCGTTCATGGTCGATTTGATGGGTTTCAGCCTGGCTTCTCACAAAGCCCAGCACTAAGTCCAGGCCTGGCTGTTACCAGAGCAAGGCCAAATTGAGGTGCCGGGTCCGGCAGGCGGGTCCATGGGATTCCAAGACGTCATCGAAGCCGTGAGGTGAGTAGGGACAGTCAGAAGGCTCCGTCGTTAGACGCAGGTTGAACGCTGTCGATCACCTCCTCTCGAGCCGACTCAGAGCTCACACAGCAGCCAGGACTCTCGAGCAGATTGCGCGCCTAAAGCCTCCAGGTTCATTTTCCTCTCCCAGCAGAAATCCCACTCGCTTTCCTTGTCTTCTCACCTCCAAAACCCGACTGCGCTCATCAGCAGTCGGTCACGCTCGACACCGTCGTTTCTCTCTTGCCTTCCGGCGGCACGCTGCGCGCTTGAAGCCCGACTGCTCAACCAGAAGATCGCGCCTTGCGACACCCGTCGTTTTTCTTCTCTGCCTTGCTGGCGGCACGCTCGCGCTGCGAGCCGTCGACTGCTCAACCAGCAGATTCGCGCCTCGACCGGCGTCGTTTTTTCCTGCTCTTGCCTTCCCGGCGCACGCTCGCCTGAAGACCGACTGCTCAGCGAGCAGATTCGCGCCTGCGAACCACCGTCGTTTCTCTCTCTTGGGCTTCCGGCGCACGCTCGCTCGAAGCCCGATGCTCAACCAGCGATCGCGCTCGACACCTCATCGTTTCCTCTTTGCCTTCCCGGCGCATGCTCGCCTCGAAGCCCGACTGCTCAACAAGCAGATCGCGCCTCGACACGCCATTTCCGTTTCTCTCTTGCTTCCGCGGCGCACGCTCGCAGTTCGAAGCCTGACTGCTCAACATGCAGATGGCGGCCTCGACAAACCGTCGTTTCTCTCATGCCTTCACCGGCGCAGCTCGGCTCTCAAAGCCGACTACTCAAACCAGGCAGTGAGCCGCTCGACACCCGTTCGTTTCTCTCTTGTCTTCCCGGGGCACGCTCTCCTCGGAAGCCCGACTTGCTAACCAGCACATAGACTTGCGCGTCGACAAAGTTACGGTCGGTTTCTCTGCTCCGGTCCTCGAGAACGCGGTGGCAGTCACATTGCGCGTGCGACACCGCTTTTGGGAGGGCGAAGCGTGCGCGCCGGTAAAGAGAAGAGAAGAAACGGGACGGGTGTGGTGCGGGCCGTCCGTGTTTTCTCCATCTTGCCTTGCGCCGGTGCAAGGAGAAATAAAAAAAAGAAGAAACCAACGAGAAGCGCTCTGCCGGTCGAATGCCGACTGCGTTCAAAGCCCCCCCCACCCCCCCGGCAGCGATCTGCTGGTTGACGCAGTCGCGGAGGAGGGCGAGCGTCGCCGAGCACCGGGAAGGGCAAGAAGAAACGACGGGTGTACGACGCGGCCAATGTTGCTGGTTTTGAGCAGTCGGCTTCGAGGAGAAGCGTGCGCCGGAAGAAAGTGGCGCCAAATGACATAGGAACAAGAGAAAATCGCGGGTGCCAGGGCTCGAGTCTGCTGGCTTATTGAGTAGTGTAAGCCTGAAGCGAGTTTCGCCTCAGACTGGACACTCCCGTAGACATCATTATAGCTGTGGACCCGGAAGTCAGCGGTTTTCTGGCGCGCTTTGCACTGCCGCTGAGCGACGTCTCTTCGTCGCCGGGTCTTGTGGGCCGCATGGAGAAACTTGTTGGACTCGGTTGCTCGGTAGGGTGCCGCTACCAATCTGCTTTCCCGGCGGCGCACAGCTCAGCCTAAAGCCCGACTGCTCAATCTCGTCTCTAATTGCGAGGAAAGTTTCTTACACTTTGTATTTTGCGGGGGCGCGCCGCTTTAGCGAAGCCGACAAACTCGCTCGGCCGTGCTTAGTTTCACTTCCTCTTTTTGGCCACTCACTCCCTCTCAGAGCTGGGCGGGACTATTGTCTGGAGAGAGGAAGGAAGAAGAGAGCTCTCTGAGATCCAGGGCGGACGGGGCACGAGCTGCCACAAACAACTAAGCAGCTGTGACAAGAACCTCCCGACACACATGTAACATCCATTTTAGCCAAAGCAGCCTGGCTAAACATGCATCTTAATGGGGATCTTGGGCTAATCCTATATTTATTAGGGCATATTAGGGCCCATTTGCGTAACATACTAATACCCCCCACGGGAAGGCGTAAAAGACTTTTTTAGAATAGGCTTGGACCTTTCTCCCGAGGCTCTCCGCGAGCTCCATCTGGGGGCAGTCCCATGGGGGGAGGATGGCAATGGCCCTTCTAACGTACAGCCAGATCTCCCTTTTACTCTAACCCTAGAAGCATTGGAAGCACTTAAGCTCCAAAAAAAACAAAGTGTCACAGTAATATTGGCATGTTCCCTATCCTAGTGTGTCGGGTCACCTAATCTAACAAAAACTACAATTCAGCGACTCTAATGCACACTAGGAGGCTTTTACGGATTCTAATTATGGACTTTGAGATGGAGGGCATTCAGTTTTACTTTTAACATCACATTTGCATAGGAGCAGAAATTCAATAGGTTCAAAGTTCTTTGCACGTGGTTCGCGTCCTTCATGCCCCCTCTCCTCGGCAGTATTGACCATTTCACCTGATGGGTTTCCTCACTTCATGGCCAATTGGCCTCTCACGGCAGGTGAGTTCAGTCGGCCCAGTGGCCTAATCCTACAAAGAGTTCTTCGCCCACTGAGCCGCACAAATGGCCATACCATCTTCGCCGCACGGCCCACAAAAGCACTTTGGCTTCAAATTGGCACACAAAATGCTTCGGCCCATATGGCTTACTCAGCAAGCAGCAGCAGGCAACAGCAGCTGCATTGGGACAGCAGGTGACACAGCAAATGATGGCACGGTGATATCGTGGTAAGCAAATGCGTTTGGAGGCGCGTTCTTGAGGAGGGCAGACGCAAAAAGTGGGTGTGATGACCTCACACCCAGTGAGATGGAGTGTAAGCTTTAAACAGCCTTCGCTTGCCTGACTTGTTTTGGCGTTAATTCTCTCTTTTTTTTTTTTTTTTTTTTTCTTTCTCTTTGTCTTTTCTTTACAGACTGGATGGTGTGTTGTCTTTACCTCAACGTCATCTTCGTGGTGTGTGGCTCATGACTACTGGTGGCCTCTCTGGCAGTTGTTCTTGGAGGAGGGTGACCGAGCCTGCCCTTGCCAACAAATTTTCCGCGCATGCGAACACTACTCGTAACAGGTGTCACACATGACTGGTGTGGAGGAGAGTCCATCGAACTAACCATTTCTTTTTGCTCGAGACAATGCAACAAACGCCTGCTAATGGCTAGAATGAAATCCTAAAAAATGACCCCATTTTTTCCTGACCTGTGCACTGTTTCCATTCTATTAACCTAGGCAAGGCCCTTATTTGTCTTTTCCATTTGGTGGTGCCAGGCATACTCGGCTGGCGGGAGTGTGACTACTATTTTGGGCCTCTTTGCCTGCTTCCATCGGGGGTGGAGGACCCCAGCAACCTCGGGGTTCAGCCTGAGCATGCTTCTGGCGCTCGCTAAGGGGTGGCTCTGCTCTAGCCCCATACTGTGCCCTCCTAGCACCCATACTGTGCTCTCGCATAGCACCTATATGTGCTCTCCTGGCAGTAAAATCCTACCGTGCTTGCTCATGGCACTCCGAGCCTACTCCATCTCTGCCTGGTCACTGGAACCTACCGTGGCTTCCTGGCCTGGACCCTACTGTGCTCTCTACTGGCAAACCGTCTGAAACGACCTTCAACGTCGCTGCCAGGAATTCCGCACGAAGCCCTCATGCTGCCTATTTGCCCGAGCTCACCAACTTCAATATCGCATGTCACACTATCCAGCCAGTTACACCAATTACCTTGGCCTGCACCTACCCCGTCCAGTCCGCGTGCACAATGGAACAGCAGCAGAACCATGTCAAATCTCTAAGGTCCCCCTAACCTACACTAACTGGTTAGTGTAGACTTCTTGTACCGAGGAGCGATCGTTCGAACTTCCACTCTCAAGGCTTCGAAGGGCTCCTCACTTGGCACAGAGCTCGAAGCGCCATTGCAGCGCCAAAGCGATACGTTAGTCATTCGATTCCACAAGGTGCAGCAGAACACGAATGGTGTCGGCGACGGCGCGATGGCCCAAACACTGCACTGGCTCTAGAGCAAGCCGTTTTCACTTTATGTGACAACAAAATCAACACCAAGTCCCATCGGTATCCGCACTTTGGGCTGCATCAAAGGTGCTACAGCTGGGTACAGAGCATGCGCCCGAGCGCATAGTTGTTCTCAATGCAAAGGACGCCTTAGACCAGATCCGTGCGACTGAACGTCTGTCGACATGCCGCTGCTGATCCTCTGCTGGCTGAGACATACGTACGGGCCCTCTTCCGAGCGCGTAGTTATTTCTGCACAATTTAAATGAAGATCAAAAGCTCTTTCACTAGCCCCATGGAAACTGCCTGCGACTGGCTTCCGGGAACGGCAGAGAGAGTATATATGACAGGTCTTTCACCGTGCAGTGTACGAGCAGCTGACGAATCTGCTGCCTGAAGCAGTCGGCATCTTCTTTGCGTCATCGGACACGAGCGTGTCTCACGGTGTGTTTCGAGCGAAGCTCTGTCTGGTTAATAATGTCAGTCACAACCAGCTAAATTCGAATCGTCGTGTTCCAGAAGTGCGCTGATCCACTGCTGGTTGAGCAGCAAATCACTCAGGTGCGCACTTCTTATGCTCCCGCTGTCATGCAGGCGAGCGTGTCTCATTTGCAGCGGCATCACGGTTTCGTAGCAAAGGGCAAGAGAGAATTTTCCAAGACGGGATGTATCTTGAGCTCATGCGTCGATCTGCTCGGTGAGCAGCATATGGCCTGCTTCTTTGTGCTCATGTGTGAATCCAGGGAGTGTGGAGGGGGGGGAACGGGCGGGAGACTATTCTCTCAAACAGGACCGCGCAGCCCCGTCACCCTCCTCATTACTGCCAGTAATGACCCCCCCGGGGCCGCCTTTCCGCCACGGCTCAAGGGGTCAACGCCTCAATAGGGGTTGTGGTCCAGCCCCTCCTTTCTCCAGGTTCGCGAAAGTCAGAGCAACCCATCAGTGGAATGGCTCCCCTCTATTCTGCCACACAGGGGTTCACGGAAGCAGCGGGGGAGGGAGGGCGGTGGAGTGGGCGGAGCAAAAAGTAAAGAAGGAGGAAGAAAGCGAAGCGAAGAGAGGGACGAAAAGGAGGTAGTGCGAGGTGCGAATGATAGCTGGAGTGATAGACAAGATTGACGGTTTTGAAGATGAAGAAAAGCCAAATGAAGGAAAAAAAAGCGAGAGGGGATTCGTTAGACTGAAGAAGAAAAAATGAAAAAGCACTGAGGTTTAGGACGGGCAATAGCTGCTTAAGAGGTCTGGCTGCTAGTGGTGGAAGATCTGGAGGGAATGGCTTCGAGAGGAAGGTGATCGACAGGTTAACACCTGCGTACTAACGAACGGAGAAATACATGAACGCCTAAGTAAAATAAAATATAAGCAATAAAAAGAGCACACTATTAAAGGTAATACCCTACTACTAACAATAATACATTACACACGTGACACAGGCATCAGAGAGAATAGTGAACGTAATTAGGAATACAACCAAATGACCTACAAAAACAGACAAACAACATCACACACCCATCACCAGAGATGAAACGGAGCGCCGGCAAATCAATTTGGCCTTGTCTGGTGAAAAAAAACGTAGAGAAGGAAGAGCCAGGCAAGCATGACTATTCAATTAATGCACTAGAAGAGAATTTGTGGAGAGCAAAACCGAGGGCCACGTACCCAATGCAAATAATAACACAAAAAAAGACTGACAGGTCATAGGAGATGAGTCTGAAACCTGAGTGCTGCGGAGGATCAAAATAGAAAACAGACGCGAAAAGAGAGCTGAGCAGTGCGTAGGGCAGTGCAGACAAAGGAAATTGCAGGCGCATTTAGCCACTGGCGTGTTTGAAAGCTTTGGGTGCACGCGACACCATCCATAGGAGACATCGGCTTGTATGAGCTGTTGTAAGTAAGTCTTTGTGACAGACATAAATTCTCTATGCCATGAACATCACCAAAGTAACTCTAGTCTTGATTGACAATGCATGGCTACACTAGTCTATGTCTGCATGTCGTTTAAGGCGATACAAGTGAACGAGTGAGTAGAGGAAAAAAGAAGACCCTATCAAGAAACCACATAATCTAGTAGTTCCCTCGTTAGAAAATGGCTATATGAATAGATTAGATATAACATGTGTGAAATAAACTTTTTCTTAGTGTGATTGATTAATGAGAGACAACTAAAAAATAGGGGGATATATATGTATAAGAGTAGTCCCAAGAAATTATGTTTTGATCATACAGTATGAGAAGACATTGGCACAGCTGATTAGGCTATAATAATAAGTGTCACGATTTGAAAAGAACAACGATGCCGGATAGTTAAGAAAAAATAAGAAGATAATAAAATCTAACCAAAGAAAGGTTATACAATAAAGGAAACTGGCAAGAAAATGCTCGGACGCATCGCTGACAAAAAACTTCGCGGTCTGGTATTGTTGCGATCCCTACTTTCCCTGCAAACTTGGTATACGTCCGCAGTCCAGGGGTACTGCAACGGGAATTGAGTCATCAAGCGTGATTGCAAGACAAGCGTACCCCAACTGCCCGAGGCGCCGTGACGGCCGAGGGCCCAGCTCCCCCGCCCACGTTCTTCTCCAATAATCTCCTTGAAAAACAAAGCCACCTACAGAAGACACGGGCGGGTGGTGAGGCGTGGCCCAATTCAGGGACAATAGCCCTAATGTAACACACCTGTAGTGCTCAGAAAAAGTTTGGAATTGGCGGAAAGCCGTTCGAAGACCAACCAAGATATGACATCAAAAGTCGGCGCGCTGAGGTGCTACTGTGCAACTCATTGTAAGAGCTCTCCCACCCTTCCAAGCTTCCTCGTGAGGCTGATAGAGGAAATCTATAAATGCCAATTTCTAAACAGCGACTTGCTCCTTATGGATAATGCATCGACATCCTGTATCTTCATGTAAGCATAAACGCCATAGGCGGTAAGTTGCATCCATATATATGGTTTTTTTTTTTTTTATTATGGTTAGGTCCCCTGTAGCTCATATGATTCTGGTCCTATGTGTAGGACTATTTATTATTTAAGTTGTTTGCATATATATGGATTTATCTCATATCATAGCTTGTTATTAGCTATAACCTCAAAATATATAACTCATAATCATTATATATTATCTTCCATTTCTAACGAGATCCTAACTCATTTCACCAAGCAAAACGCCTGGCCTCACTGTGTGGGTGTCTCTGTCTACTAGTCTGCGAATCTCAGCTCTCTAGTGGTCTTTGTGGTGATTACATAAAATAGTCTGGCACGTACGACTTCCAAGGTTCATGTGTTGACCTTCACAGCTGCAGCTCTTCAACCTTCTCGTTTTCAGACCGTTTGCACCTGCGTAGGGTGACTCACGACATCTGAATTGAAGACACTCCTGCTGAGGTCAGATAATAATGCCTGGGACCCAGAAGCGTTAAGATTGTTCTCTCGCACCGCTTTTTCCAGAGAGAGGTTTAGCGATAACTTGAATCGGACGAACGCGAGAACTGTTTCGGCCTTGCAGCCTACTTTTCCAAAAGTTACAGGGATTTCTCGACATTGCTTTTTTAGTGGGTGGAACTGCTTAGGTTGGTTGGAATTGTTGGTAGCTCACATCGCAAAACAAGTAAAGATGTCATTCAAAACAGGACAGCCTTCACAGAATAGTCGCTCCATTCAGTGGTGCGCTCACAGCCTTAGTCATGACCTTTGTTTCCCAAAGATCTCAGAATGCATTGAATCGTTAGCAGCATCATTAATATAATATACATCCAAATTCGCACATAAGTGACTGAGAGGAGAGTCTCAATTATCAATAATAAGAATCCAACGGTATACATGTACCAATGTCTGTCAACCTCATATTGTCAATATAAAGTCCTTCAGATTTTATTCCTTTCTTCTTCCTTCGCTATCTTTATCCTATTCCCCCTCTTCTCGCCTCGCCCGTCCTCTAGTCCCCACCTCTCGCCTCACCCCCTTTCCTAATTAGATGCTCCTGGTTGAAACAGCAATCTCGATTTCAGTGACACGCCGCTGCATCGAGATGTATGCGATCGGTCCACCGCAAGATACACTGCATCGTCACCTCTAGAATTATCAAGAGTAGTCATCCTCGTTCTCGTTGTTCGCTCTCTTTGCACGATTGATTGGCGAGTCACAGGTTACTGATTCTACTGCTATCATATCGGTTTGTGGCTAACTGACGTCAACAATTCGATGCTGGGGACCTGAGTATGTGCCCCTCTCTTCAATAGGTTTGATACTGCGGGCTCTGGCTTCACAGCTCCACGTTGAAGCTCTGTGTTCCTCAAGTGTTTCCCAAGTTTGCAAAGCTGTTTTGTTGTACCAGGTTTAAGAGTTCATATTCGTAGTACAAATTATTAAGAGATCCCAAGGTTGATCATGTTTTCGCCTTGTCAAGAAGTTGATAACTAGTCTGTCTTAACGACCCAAGAGGCTTTGAAAAGCTGTATTTTTTTTTTTTTCCCGCCAAAGTTTCTGGTATAAAAATGCTCAACAAGATATTTACAAAATAGAATCAAAATTTTGTTGTCGCTTTTCAGGTGGCACATTTAGAGGAGAATACGAGTTTATACAGGCTATCTCTAATTGGTGTAACGCTGTAGAGAGAGGGGCGACAGAGGAGGGGGCGAGAGAGGGGACGAGGTCGACGACGAGTGAGGGGCTGAGCGAGGGGGCGCGAAGCTGAGGGGAGAGAGAGAGAGGGGGCGTCAACAATTTTCGAAGAGAGACGGGGTACGGAGTGTAGATAGACGCAAGTGTATAGTAGAGCGGGACGGAGCGCGCCGGGTGTGGTAAGTGATATCAACAACAGAGGGAGCGAGAGAGAGGGGCGAGAGAGGAGGGTGAGACGAGGGGTGAAGAGAGGGAGCGGGGACGAGCATGAGAGGGGGAGAGAGAAGGAGGGGTAGCGATGTACGCTATGGGGTTGAGAGAGGTGTGGAGAGGGAGAGAGAGGGGGCGTCCACATTCCTATTCATGAGGGAGTAGCACGGAGAGAGAGTGTGAGTGTGATCGACGAGGTAGGTGCTCGAGAGAGGGGTGAGAGATGTCAGGAGGCCGGCTATCACATTCGGTTGAGAGAAGACGGGGCGAGAGAGGAGGGCGAGACGAGGGTGGGGAGAGAGTGGTGGGAGAGAGCAGGTAGTGGCTTCGCTCTCGCGAGACTAGAGAGGTGAGAGAGGGGGCGGGTGGAGAAACGAGAGCATGGCCTCATTAGACGATAATCTGTCTTCTTTGTTTCGTTTTCGTATTGCTATGTATTACCGTCGCACGAATTGAACTGGTTTTTTTTTCGCATTTCTTTTTCGTGGAGCTACTCGCAATCGTAAGTTATGGCTCTCCGGTCCAGGTGCTTTCCCTCATAGTTGTTGGCTATGTTATGGATACGGTTGGTTCCCAAATTTCGACATATCTAATTGTAAAACCTTATTGCTCTAATCCAGTCGTTCTGTTGTTTTACTAACGAAGAGCGCAAGGAACGACAGTCGCATTCGTCGCCTATACTCTCTTCTGTTAGATCGGCATGTTATCTGCGCCAACCTATCGTCGGGTCCGCTTACTACCATTCCTAGTAGTGTTTAGTTAGATTATTACCTTTGTTAACATTGTTTTACATTATTCATATATGTTTCTTTACACATATACTCGGTTACTCCTAACTTGACTTTCACTGCAGCTTTGAGTTGGTGACTTCTATTGTCCTATGTCTTCATTTGTATTTTTACTTCTCCCACTGTCCTACTCTAGTTAGTTTCTTTAGCTACTTCTGCTCAAATCTCGTTCGATGTTCATTTATTACATGAATTTTGATTATCCATTATATCTCTGATTTCATTTGTTGTTACTCTTATATCACTATCTCATGCCGGTACTTCAACACTTGCTTTCTCTCCATTAAGTTGGACAATTTTCATGTTTTCTTATTTTGGTTGTTTCTGTGAAATACCTCACTCTTATCTTAGCATCTTATGTTCTTGTTACTAATTCATCCAATGCTCGTCGGCGTTTACTACATATCACTTTGCAATTTTATTGGTTTATATACAATACATATGATTTTGGTATTTATGTATTTGTCCCTTATCTGGTGCTATTCAATTGTCATGTTGTTTTGACTTGTTGTATCAACATCATATATGTTTTATATCTGCATATCTATGGCTTATCTACTAGTCCATATATGATTGTATGCAGTAATGAATCAAATTATTAGGATATATACCAATAATGATATATTTCATAAGCATTACTAGTATAACATAAACCAACTACTGCTATGTTGGTCTTCGCAACTAGGCGTTACTGTCGTGCAACAGTGATGGATTGGTGCATTAACATTGTTTATTATTACTACTCGGACGTTCTTCATACCATATACATGTAGCTGTGGAGGACGTGTTCCTGTTGTCGCTAACTATATCTTGTTATTGTATTATTATAACCTACACCAGTACAACCATATATCTATATGCATAGACCCATATCTAGCTAGTTTTAGTTAATTCTCACCTATTCTTCTGTTTTTGGTTGTTGTCTATCTGATAATACATGGCTTCTCAGAAAGTGGTGTTATTGTGTTCTTATATAGTGTATATGTTGTGGCTGGATAAATATAGAATATGCTGATATGTGTATTATTATAATTATACATTAGATATAACCATATACGATACAGTATAATTATACTAACAGTGTAGCATCGTGTAAAAACGAATGATATAAATTATGTATATGTAATTTAAATATATATAATTTTACTGTACTAGTGTATCGTATGCTTTGTGCGTATATATATATATGTATCAAATATATATGTAATTATATATATATATATATATATAGTTACTCCATAAGCAACCCTTATTAATCTATCTTTTTGCATGAGCTTTACCTTATATATATTACAGGGGGGCTGCACACAAGTAGGAATTCCCCATCGTAATGTCATGCCATGGACTGTAATCATTCTTTTCATTAACTGTATACCCTACTTTTGGCAAGTCACCCCCGAATTGATATATAGTACTATTATGATATTGCTTCTATATTATATATATATAGTATATAATATATAATATATAGACATATATATTAGGGTGTCCACTGTTTGGCAAAAAGAGTGCTGGAAATGAAGCACTATGTGGCCTATCGATTCCACTGGTGAACTTAGGTGATCGACCAATGAGTTTTGCAAAATTTCCGCTGACACCTCTCGCACTTCAGTAGGCGATGCCACCTAGTATTGATAGTAATTTCTACCTCTGTAATATTATTCACCCAACTTTGTCCCAACATTTTGGCGAAGAGGGTTGTCATTTTTGGAATTTCGCTAACTTGGAAAATCCATAAATTTTACAATTATTGCCCACGGTTCACATTGTAAGGCATTTACAGAATATCAGGGAGTAGCGTTTTTCATAAAGACATTATTAATGACAAATGAGGAGCATGATCAATTAATTATGAGAAAACCAAAATATGTTATCTACATATATTCATATATTCATCTACTATATTATACAACACATATTACACTATATGTTGTTGAGTGAAGTAAAACTCTTCAAATTCGTCAACTATATTTATTATGTCTCTCAGTTTAATATTAAATTCTACCACTACTATATCAGTATTTATATCAGTCATTATATTGTATTATTACTACAGTTGTATTGTATACATATACAATAGCATTATTGCATTCATGACTAATGTGTTTATGTATGATCAGTACAGGTCTCGAGCTCATTATTTCGATTAAGTTAACATCGTGGATAGATAGCTCCTTTTCCTTATTTAATGGTATTAAGGCTTCATGGCGCTGACGGAGCTTTACCCTATTTTGATAGTTTCAGATGGTTTTTCATTTATTTACAACACCAACTCAACTCAAACGCAAGTCAACCCTGTTTCTGACTCCATCTTCATTCTGTCGCTTCCCGCATCCACACCCGAAGACCATCTTCGTTTACGGCGATGCCCAGTAATGTACGTGGCGGAGTTAAGCGAGTGAGCTGCGTGCGGCCTCTCGACCTTTCAGCTCCATGCTTCACCGTGCGTGAGGTCGTTGCCGCCATACTTCTCCTGTTCCAGAGGCTTTCCTTTATCTGACTATGCCTGATCTTTACCCCTTCCTTCAGTTGTTGCAATATCTGATTGCCTGATCTTACCTCTTCCTTCAGTTGTTTCAGTTCCAAATCGTGTTCCCGTTTTTCCTTTCCCAGCTTTATTTTCCATTTTTCCTCCAAGCTCTTCCTATCCTGAGAGTTACTAATTTGCTCTTTCTCCATTCTTTCGTTCAGTTTGCTCTTCTCTCGTTCCAACCTACGAGTACTCCACTTTACTTTCCTCATTTCTCCCTGTAGTTCCTCGAACTGTCTTGACTTTCCCAGCAATTCTT
>CM068968.1:5945988-5982517 GCA_035128595.1 Eptatretus atami
AAAGTTGAAGAAGCACGTGCGAATGCGCATTTCTTCATGCAGATTGGTTCGAAACAGGAACCAATTGTATTCTTCGCTGTCAAAGTAAGAGCACCGGTTCAAAGGACATCGGAAGGAGCAACAAAGTTAATAATACACCGCTAATATTTCTCAAGCAATATAAAAATAATCTCAAAGTAGCACAGGAAAGCTCACAACACAAAATCACAACAACAACACCAACAAGTATACGCCGGTAGAACGTTAACCCAGAGCTCGTCAACTGCTGAGCGAGACCGCACGGCTTTCGGCAATGGTACATTTTATTTTTTCTACACACCGAACCCTCGTCAGAATGAACGTGATGGAGTAAACTCGATCCTTTATGTGCTAGAGTGCAGGAAGAAAGGAATGGAACGATCATTTCTGGCATAGGAAATTCCATTGTTATTCAATGTGAGGCATGCTATTGCCAGCTGTAACGCCTGTTCAATGGTAGCTCCGATGGGCGTCCAATCAGTGCGTCAGCACCCGGATGCGTATCCAATTTATCATCGCTTGAGAGCCTCCATCATGTAAACCTAAACTAAAATATTGGCGAAAACATATCAATGAGTTTTTTCCAATTTCTACCGTAGAGAGCCACTGATCTAAGTATATATTCGCTTTACCAAGTCCAGCGCCACATTTACACATTGTTTATATGCTATGCCCATTTAGATCAGGACCATAGTTTGTGATGCAAGCTTCCGTCTGGTTGGAATCACTTTGCAAGGACAAAGCAAATAAGAATTTTCAGTTGGTGATGAAAACACTCTACACGTTGACCTTTACCCTACCAAAAAAATTAATTAATTAAATCATCAATCAGCGACAAACAGCACAAATGCCGCATGAGCCTGTGACGTCTGGTTGATAGGCAGACGTAAGATTGTGTGTAATTGTTAGGGTCAATAACACACTGGGTCAGCATACTAAAATTGAATATCACAGTTGGATAGAAAGGATGAGAGACAAAATACTGTCAGATAATAAGTGGAGTGAAGAATATTCAGAGTGGTAGCAAGATGTGGAGGGGATGATAGAGGACACTATCAGCGTTACTGATTAAGGATAGGATTGCATGAAGAGAATTGAATTAAGTGGCTTGGTTCCCACGTGGCCAATATGCAACTATGACGAGCGGAGAGTGCCCGGGGGTTTTCAGCTCGATTGGACAGGCACGGGATGAACTTTCGCTGTAAGCCTTCAGCCCATGAATAAAGCAAACCCCCCCCCTAAAAAAATCTGGTTAAAAGCTGGTGACTCTTCGTCTTGTAACTAACTAATAATAATAAATAATCCCAAGTTCCTGCCATCTTATTCTACAACCAACATGAAAGACACTATTGCTGCGTGGCGTGGCGGATAGGGGCAGATGGTGATCCTTCATCAAGTCCGCGTTCTCCCATTACGGGTTACAACGTACGGACTTCCGGATCGTGACGACTTCGTGTATTCTAATAATTTCTCGATTTCTTATGCGTTTATAGATAAACACAATGCCCCAAGTTATGATCGTTTTCCTATTAGACAGTGTATAAATTTCGGTAACATCAGAGTGAGCTGGTATGCTCCGAACTCACACCTCAACTCCTCGGAACACATACACGACACACACTCCGCAACTAGACCCAACACTACACAACACTACACTCGAATACTATACTTCCACACTTCACATATCTCCTAATTATCTCAATAACACCATAGGTACCATCGCCGATCCCCCACTATACACACGTCTTATCCGCTCGCCTTCGTACAGGCCACCTGAATTTAAAACATAAAGCACGCAAAACTCATACACCCCCGTCCGTTATCCCACCATCCATAACACAAGAATGTTACCCCACATTACGCAAGATCACCAACCTTACATCACCCTTTTTATAAATCCTTCCTCATGCAACAACTGAAGCATGTCAACCTCACGCCCCTATACATCCTCATCAACCTTGAGACTATCTATTACGACTGACCTGAAGCATCAGCTTAACGTCCAACTCCTACGACTATCCTACACAGATCCCCCTCCAGCCCACCTCTTCTCCATCTCATTCACGAACTACGTCAGACTCTAACATTCGATGCGTGACCATTCCTTTACAAATGTCCATGACTCTACGATACCACACTCTCACAAAGCGATAAATTACATCCACATTACACAAACACGCACCATCCAATTATCACACACTCATGACATTCACTTCCGGCCGACGCGCTATACACAATCAGCACGTTTCCAAGTCCTATCCATCCACAGCCCTCCGAATTCAAACCTATTATCCCCCACCTCAATCCCGTTGTCCTTTAACACGAATACGCTGATTGATATGTTAGCAGCATGAGCACACGCCAAGCATACTCACGCACCAACATAAGAGCTTCTGTGATACTACATCCCATCCCCCGATAACACTCTCATCGTTACTGTGCTACCATGAAACCACTCAATCTGTCCATCCCATCCTCCTAACTCACTAATGTTGCTGCCTCGTATTCCACAGAAACACCTTTGAACGCACAACTTTAGAATCCGCTTCTCCTCCCTTCGCCCATGTATGCCAACAAAAAGACTAACTGACCCACCCTCCGCCAATCTAGTTTCCAACTGCGTTTGCCGCAAACATATCCTCCGACACTACACCCTATTTCTACTAACCATTTTCTATTGCCAACCCCAAGCTCACAACACACCTGCCAACTCCCCGTGCACACAAAGTGCGAATAAACTTAGAATACTTAAAAACGAAGCGTAGTAACCCACCTATTACCATCTCCATACAATTGACACCCGTACCCAACGATGAACCCCTTCAAACGCCTAAATTCACATCCAATCTCCTGATCCGTCACAACGGAACGAAGAATACATAGCTCCACCCGATAACCCTATGTCCATCATCCTATACGTATCGCCGCATCCTTAAGTCTATCCTCTGCATCTCTCACTACTCATTGACCGTTCCTTATGACCCACTGTTATCTCTCAACTCGGCCTAAAATGCATCAACTGTCGACATAACTTGCCATCAACACACAATTAACCCACGATCGCCGAGCCAAAAGCACATTTCTATCCAATAACGATCCAAGATACTTCGCCATTATATCGCCTGCCTCCAATCGTCTGATCATCCCCGACTTCGGCTCTTAAACCATCTGTATCCTCATACCCTTCACCGCCACAATCTATATCACAAACATGCATTAACCCATGACACAACAAACCCAGCTTGTCATTCATTCCTACACTTAATTCAAATACTTAGCTCGCACACACTCCTCCTCAAACCCTCCGTATCCAATAGGCCCATCAATTGTTCGTACCCTAACATCCTCAGCTCATCCTATAACCCCCATCAACGGCACTTCGTCTACGTCCTCATACAACCACCAAAACTGAGAGACACCAATAATAAAACCCATCCAGTCCCTACATCCATCTAAACTAACGCCATAAAAGACCCACATTCACAGCAACCTACCCAAACAGCTTTCAACCATATGACCTTCTATCCACTGATCCCCTGCCCTCAACCACACACACTAAAGCACGATGTCCTACCACGCTAGCCCGCGCTTTTACCACTTTCTTAAACACGCCGCAAACCCAATACAATCCCCCACATAACCATCACTCACTGACCGCGACGACCGACGCTATGCGAACAGTCGACGCCAACACAGACAGACGCTATGCAACACGTCCCATCAACCCTACGCGCACACGTAAGGTAATTTTGGAATCATGGTACTATCACTCGCACCCACGCAGCCATAAGATCTTTCCTACACTCCTGAGACCGCGACCAACATATGTTCTACCAGAACTTGCCTAAGCTAATAAAATCACACCATTTCCTTACGACTTTTGATTAATCAGTCCTCCATACACATGAGCCACACGGAATGCCGCATTACAGACACAACCCACCGTCACAGCACTTTCGCCCTTTACACATCATTGACCCTATCCAATGAAACATCAAATACCACCTCACGAAACCGCATGCATATCGGGGAATCCCTCCTCCACTCCCACACTTGGGATTGCGATCTACTCCTTCATAACCTCATACGCGCCCCCCGACCATACGTCTCCACGGCCTGACAGAGAGATTATCGAGCCGGAAGACCTGCCCAACGCAAATTAAAAATATACTGCATGTCAACTAGCGACGGAAGCATCTACCCAGCAGCTTAATCAGAAGCCTCCTTAAATAGCATCGCGCGAAAAATAAACAATTTCAACTATCATCAGTAAAATCACTGGACCAGCTGAGATGTCCTCAACGCCAAACGATTAGGTCTGTAACCCCGGATAAACGAACTACCTCAACGCTTACATACGTACCGCGTTAGACCAACGACCCCACGCTTCTCACCTCAAGTATCCTACACGTATGTTCATACGCCCTCAGATCTCATAGTCATGTGTTACCTGCTACCACTGCTCGCAGACACCTCTGACCGCAATCCGCACAACAGCTACCACCGACCACCGACCCGGGGGCCTTCTCAGTTATACTTGTCCCCGCACACTCTCCTCGCTTTGATCCATACTACAGCAACCCTCTCGACCATAGATACACCAAGGCTAACTACCATACCATTTCTCAATAATAACGGCTCCTGTCTTAGGCACGCATATCACCAGTCATAATAACTCTCCACTCAACAATAAACACCAGATGCCTCACATCACCCGGCCGTAAACAAAGCGCGTCAGCCTTATAATGGTCCCACCCGGCACTTAACCGCTAACCCAGCCCCTCTCAGGCCCTCCAGTAGCCCAACCCTAATCAATCCAACCCAAAATATGTATCGTTCGCAGATCGCTCGAAACTAATCTCCGTACTCCACAACCAGCGACCTTACCACAGCTTCAATAAAACACAAATCCGCACTCCAGACACGTCCGTACCCCATAACACTCAGCACCCAACGCTGTCACCAGCTACGGCTAACTCTATCAGATCTCCCATCCTCCCCAACCCTCCCCATGAGCCCTACCCCTATTTCCTACTCGCCCATCATCTCAGTAATACTGTTTCCGCACTATCGTTAATACTCCTAAGCGTCTGTAGTCACGTACCCTATCGCTCTTACCCTAGTCGTACTTGCTCGAACACGCCACACAACAATACGCGACCACCCCTAACCTCTAGCCTAGATCTATATCACATTATCACACAATTCAAACGCAATTCTAAAAAATCGCCCCTGTCCACAGCGCCGGATGCCTACATTCCGACACAACAACACTGAAATCACCCCATTCAATCAATCCACATTCACACACATCCAGAATTGCCTCCAACGTACTACCTATACTCGAACCCCTCCCAAGTAGAATCAACCCATCAATCCTATACGACTTTCCCAGACATCTCACCAGGAAACACGCGCAGTCACCTAACATGGACCCGTGGAACCCTACCTATCATCGTTCATACTCACCTCGTGCACAACTAACCTTCCCATTGTCCACACCATCCTCTCATGCCCAATGCAGTCACGACCATTACACATTCCTCCCCTCTCAACCCCCCTCCCACATTCACCATTCTCCTACACCCCTATCTCACAACCCCAATGGGCGATTTCGCATATTCAATTAGCCCCACACGCATGCCCTTATCATGAAGTCCTCACCGATACCTCACCCATTATCTCCTCGATCGTGCAACCCACCACACCTCTCAACTTTAATATATACCACTGCATCATCACTCACCCTCTCTTTACACCACGCACCATTCATCTCCTGTCTGGATCGAGGTCCCCTGCAAATACCAACATCTCTGGTACCACTCTCAACAGTCTACACTACCCCACCTGTATCGTCTCTCACATTTACAATCCCATTAGAACGTCATTAATCGTCTCTAGAGGTTCCAACCAGGACCTGCTCGAAATACTTAGGAATTTTTAATCCAGCCGTGCCAAGTGACGATTCTCATCAGCCGTACCATAACACTCACACATCCATTACCACCATACGTTCTACATTCCCCTCATTGCCTCTCACGGACCACGAAGTGACCCTACCTCTTCTACTGCACCAACTAGCACATTAACGTACACTCAGCCTTTCCAACATTCTCCGCGATACAACACCCAGCTGTCTGTCATACCAACAACAAGTACTTCCAGGTCGCAAGCACCAAACACCCTCCAACCATCTTTTATCCAACATCCCACCCACCGTCCTAGCCTCTCAGCCTGACTGTATTTGACTTCGGCAACGCCTCCAAGCCCCGACAAAAAACACCTCTACCCGGTTGACTCTAAACCCTCCCCAGTCTACCCTCGACCAAAACTATACGACGCACTACCCCGTCAATTCTCACCCCGACAATCAATCTGACCGCGCTTCGTCGAGACACCCTTTTAATAACAACTATATAAACCTCTCCAACACTCATCCTAGAAACTCATTCCAAACATGCTGGCAATGCCAAGTACTCGACTGAACTGTATATCATATCCTGAAGATTATTCTAGCCGACTCGATTTCACCATCCCTGACCGGTCACACACCCTACACTAAACTCATATTGCCAAACGTCATTTTTGTCAGACCAAATCTGACAAACGCGGCACGATAGCGCACACGTCAATAAAATCAGACACCGTAACGCCTTGCAGTCTTCCACCACCAGCGAAATCACATCTTATTTGGCCGTCTTGTAGAAGTTCCGCCCCCGTACCAGGAAGTGGCTACTTATCCCAATTCCCCTAGCAACATTCTAGACGCCCACCAATATCATAGTGTCATACATAACCAAGGCCTGTCCCAACATGCTGTACAGACGAAATGATACCCCTCCGTCTAGCATGATACTTACAGAATCGTACACCACCTCTAGCCTGTCCAGAGATCTGACCCTTTAAAGCGTAGATATAATCTTCTACTGGAACCCGCGCTATAATTCTCCCATATCTTTTCCTCAACGCAAAAAACCCTTTAAACTTAGTAATGTTCAGGATATTCCTACTAGATTTCTGAGCAGTACATAGCAATGCAAAACGGCCTTACAAATGAACACCTATACCTATAATAGGTCTGCATAGCCGCCCAAAGAAGCGAACCCTTGATCTCGTCTCTCAGCCGTCCACACCCCCCTACACGCATGCCACAAACTTATCGCACACTCACACGCCAATCCACTCCCAAAATACACTAGATAACCTTGCCATTCTGCCCGCAAGCACAAAACACACTGCATCACCAAAGAACCCCCCTAAACGCTCTCTCTATACTTCACACCATCACCACCAATCTCCCTCTTCACCCAAGTACTTCCTCAAACAGCACCAACTCATTTACAACAAGATGCGACCATTCTCGACAACCAACATCATTCTACCCCAAAACAACCTTGAAACGTCGCATATCCCTTGTATACACGGGTACCAGAACGCCTCACCACAACCACATTAGAAAAGTACCCCTCTCTACAGGATCCTTGACACTCGCTTTCTAGATTCGTAGTTCGATTTACCCACGACTAGTGTCGTGTCACTTCAAATCTCCAGCCCAGATAGTGTCATCCACCACACATACCGAACCCAACGTAATAACTTCCCTCCCTTACCCCAACCCCCCTCCTACGGCCAATAGCTCCTCTATGCTACGCTGTACACCAAATTCCTCGCAAAGCTTCCATAACCAACTCCGCCCCACTAGTAGAGTAGTGTACATAAAACAACACAGAACAATCGAACAACCATCCGACTACTCAGGTCGTCGCAGTCAATACCACCAACACAGACAATTAATGGGATATCCTGTCAGATAGAACACCATTGTCACCATTGAATGATTGCCCAAAATCCCACAAATCCACCGCTATTCTTAATCATACCTAATTCAGGGACAAGTCACGCAAACTTGACACGTACCTCACCACAGCCATAACCTGGAAGGCCAACATCCCATTCCCGACTCAAAACACCTTATCAACCTACTTCCGACCCATCCGTTAACCAATACTTTTATACACCACTATAAACCTCAACCCGCTCTCCGCTACTCCTCACTAGCCCTCAACATTTTCTTCGAACACCGCTCTGCAAACCTCCGCCCATTCCCCGCCACCCATACATCTACCGCAAAACAGCCGATATAAACTACAATAATACTCGCACCAAAAATGCACACTCACCACTCCCACGGAAAGCCAGTGACTAACGCCACTTGAACAGTTCTACACATGCTGCTCACACGACACAACTTCTCCGAAGACTTCGACTAGGACCCCAATACACGGAAACCCATTACACTCTGCACCCCATACCGCTGTCACCATCTCCACCCTCCAACTCATAGTCTCTGCCCCCCAAACAAGCACACGCCAACCCTATTAACCACCTCTCTAACACATAGCCAATATCTCTTTCCTAATACCGCTACCAACCATACAATCAGCGGCCTATTCGCTGAACGCTCTGTCAACCCGAGAACATTCCTCAGATAGATCTCTCACACAGCACACCGCCCTTCTATCACGGATACCTCTTTGTGCACATCACCACGGAACTAAAATACACACAACGTCATCAACAATCCTATCAAACACATACCACCCTCACACCCTCCACAAGATTGTCGACAACCATTCATTCACACTAGTCATAACCTCAGACTATGAAGCCAATGAGCAAGGCTCTCCCAATACCAAATCCGCCACTCTTCACGCAGGTCACCTCCACAGCATTTGCATACCACATTTGTTTAAGTGCCCCTCCCCTCCCCAGTACCTACGCGACTCATCGTGAAGATACATCTGATACCATTTTGCGAAATAATGTACATCAATGTGCTTCACTCCCCTACTTAAGCGTACTGAAGGTCCCAGTCACCAAAATTTACGCCCAAAAACCGCCACACCGACTTCTCCACCTGCCCTTTTACTTAATCACACAAATGCTCTTCAACACAAAGCATACCCAGGCCATACAACATTTCCCACACGAAGTACAACAAGACACCGTTTTACATCGCTTCGCACCTTACTACCCCCCACACACTCAGCGGCTCCTCCTACCAACACGTCACCCATCTACAGCTATTAACCCAATTCAGTCAAAGACTCTTTCTTTACCCCACAACAACTCGCTTGCCGCGCTACAAAGACAGCTATACTCGCATGACAAACCTAGTCCTCAACTACCAACGACAAAGCACCTCTCTCCCCACCGCGCCGGAAAATATCCAACCAAACTCCCAAACTACCCCCCCTCCCTATCACCCTTGTCATCCATGCCTCCGTTACCTCACAAATCTCCCCGCAGGCACCTTAAACACCCCACCGCCCATCACAACTCTCCCCAAACCATCACATTACCAAATCACTAAACCCTACAAGCACGACTACAGCCGAGCACTCCACTCCAAATCCTACCACAAGCACTCTAATCATACCCGTCAGACCCAACATGCCACAAACACATTAATCATTCAACAAATAATCACCAACAACCCAACCAGCATCCCGCCAACACCACCGCCCCTACAATAACAGCCAAAACACCCCGACCTACCGCTAACAAAATACCACTCGAATCCACCCACTACACGGAGTACCAACGCCATGGTCAAGAAACCGAACATTTATAATCCGACATCTTCGCAGATGACTACGCAACCAAAGCACAATCTAAAACCTAAATATGACTCTCACAGTAGTCTACCTGTTCCAAGAGCCCGCTTCCTAACGCCTCCTTACTATACGTGTCTCACCAAATATCGTCTTACATTGAAGAATGTGAGGTTATCGCTTCCGCTACGTCGATACCCAACATATCCAACGAGAACGTCGCCCTTCTCACTAGACAGTCAAGATGCCCCTTAGAGTCCCACCAGTGCCCGACCACGCCGCCAGCACATCACTTATTATTGAAACTTCACAACCAACGACCCTCCCCACTGTCACTAACTCTCCCTCGCCCGTCAGCTCATACCCACTAACAGCTACTCCACCACGCCCAGTCCTTCCTAGAACCGTTTCTCACCCAACCTACACCACACCCGAACCCTCCATGACATCCTACAACATCCCGGCAATGACCTAACACAATACTGTTAACATCCGAATCCTAGCACAATTACAGCTCACCAACCACAACCAACCCGCTCTCATCTTACGCCGCTTGACCTGAACATAACCCTCGAACATACCCCTGTTCACACCCACCAAGAACAACCACGCGCAAGTTCAGCAGTTGGTGAGTCTAGCCATTTTGTCAGCCCGCGCATCAAAACCATGTCGTGATAGCACTGAATCTTTTACCGTTTAAACCAAAATCCCTTAACACTATCACCTACCACAGCACATTCTATTCAAAACGCAACCTCACACCAGCCCTCGATGACACCAGAACGAGAGCCTGCCTTATCCCATCACACACTCATCATCCCCCCACACCATCAATACTCCACAAACAACCCAACGTACATACCACCTACCTAGACCCTCGTATACGATTCCTTACCCACACCTCGATTCACTTCACCTTGCTACCGCATCACCACATCTTCACCCCGCACTAACTCCCATACACTCCCCTACCACCATTCAACCACACTTATCTCATCCAATCAGCATCCCACACCCTTCGATCCCCTTACTCTTAGCAAGCCTCCCATCACACCCCAGTATCGAGACAAACTTCACCTCCACGACTCAATGTCCAGCGACCTCACTTATCAGCCCCCAAACGCTATAACTCCTCCACCAACAGTTAGAGTCACCTCAGCACGGCAATGCCTGCATCCTTCTTCCGATCCTCTCCACACCCCACCTCGGCTAACAAAATCACGTGGACCTTTCACTCAATCGTACTCCACTCACCACCACAAGAGATACACGCATGCACATCCGAACATAACTCCAGCAGCTATCACATACCCCATTACAGTACCACCACACAGTCTCCAACAAATCTATTCCCGCAATCCGAATTCCAAGGATTACTGTCCCCGCGCTCCGGCATTTCCATCCTGAGCCTACAATTGGCTGTCATACAACCCGTCTCACTCCCATAATACCATCCCTACCAAGCTCACTCAATAATAGTAACCTCGCCCGATTCGATAGCCTTGAATGCACTCCGCCAGAGCCAGCAACTCCAACACAAATCCGGCTACACGCCAGATATAAACAACCAGCCGCAGCATGCTACTATGAGTACGACCCACCATCCCAACTTACAAATCACCAGGACCTCACACTTCACCCCTCAACTGCTACACCTTCCACCTGACATATCGCTCCTCACCAATAATTCCGAGTAAAACGAACACATCCAACAAACCCCACTTCACATAATCAACACTCCCATTGCCGCGCACCACCTCCAATCTCAACCACCCCCTAATTCACCTGCAGACCCTGACCAATCACACCACGCACATACTAGCACACGCGCACCAAAATCCCATAAGATAAGCTTTCATACCTCGAGTTTACTCCAAAGAATTCCTATACCACCTACACCAAGAACGCATTACGCACATACTACATAAATCAGCTTGATTATCTTCCTATGGTTGTCGCTACACAAACGTTACAACCGCTGTCCAACATCAATGTCCCATGCATCCAAACCAACCTACTAGCCCACCTGTACGTTAATCACACTGACTAGCTCACCAGCCTATGAACTTCGTCCCGATGATGCCCCAATTCCATCCCCACAACAATATATTTATCTGATACTTAACCCTCCCCAGACTTACCTCATGCTGACCCATCACCCAGCAGACCTACGTGCAGCCTTCAACCACACCCTCCATCAAGATCCACGTTAAACCCTTCACTCAAACAACAACACGCAATCTCCAAACTCCAGCTTAATCCACACAAACTCTACTACCTCAACCCCATATGAACCTCCGTCGCATCCGCAACTCTCCCTCAACCACCCACCCTACACACCCCACTAACCGCCTACCACGCAAAATCCATCACTTTCGAATAACCGATATGAACAAGGGCCACATACCCCAACCCCAGTCAAATCCACTACGGATCCCCTCCGACATGCCTCCCTCATCGTGATATATGGTTCCATTCAGTTTCTCAATCAATGCTGCCTGCTCGTGCAGTCATAGCCATAGCCTTCTTACGTGCTTCCCCAAGCTGTGTGTCTAGGATTGTGCAACCAACATGTGCCCAGTGTGTTATTACACCTGAGTTCCACCGCTTCATCTCCCTATATTCAATACAAGACCACCTAACGCAATCAATTCTAATCCCTCACCAACTACCCACCAAACGTCACGTCTTAGCCAGGCATAACACAACATAGAGCCACCACCATAACTCGACTACCCCACCATCCTGCTCTCTAACATCCAGAGTACACCACGGTCACACGTAGCGAGAATCACTACCAAATACGTCAAGTCGACACCCCATCTTATACTACCGCCTCATCTAGGCATACACACCACCTACGCCACCTTCTATGCCACAACCAATCCCTCAACATACCGGACTATCGAACCTCTCACCTCCCAGCACGAGCTTCCAACCACTTCCCGTGACCACAGCTCCCAACCGACACCACATGCCACACCATAAGATCCGTAGACAAGCACCCTCCTCACAGCACCTCCCAAACTAACCAACCTATACTCTAGAGTCATCAGCTAGTCCGTGCCCGCGCAATTACCAACCCAAACCTAGTGGGCGTCCCAGCTCCCCACACGCCCGCGTGATCTCCTCTCAACCCCACAATCTGAACCACTACCGTCGCTTAATCTCTCCTCCTATAACACGACAGTCACAATCGCGACGGTCACTTCACCACTCGATATGTAATTCAATCGATCCTTGATTATATATAAACCCTTGTACTATTACATCAAAGAATTTCCATACTCCAATCCATCACCACGGATTTCCTACGAACCACCACAATCAGCAGTCACAAAATTCCATCAGACCACCAACTCAAACAGTTCCTGAACTCCCCACCACATCCCTCCAACACAACCTCCGTCCGCCCTATGTATAACAGCAGCCAATCTCATTTTAAGAACCTCAACTATGGTTCGCCAGAGCTCGACGTCCTCTGCCAATCCCATCCATCCACACTTCACGGAGCCACACAGCTCCACAAACCAACGGTACATAACTAGATTCCTAAATCAGCCCGACCAATGAGCCTACCTGCCTTCGATTGTCATCAACCCTTCAAATATCGACTGGACCCATCAGAACACTAGCACGCACTTCAGACCAACACACATACGTCCCGCTATAACGATCCACGTGCAGTCAGACTGCCAACAACAAGCCCTGACCCCCTCTCACACCAATAAACAAATTACAGCTGACCGCCCCCTTGCGGCAACACCCCCACTCTATACACCGCAACATACACTCCCCAGCCACTCCTACTTCACACATCCTTCCAACTTCCCCAGCACCACAATAAATAGACCCTATCCGATTGCCGGCCCAGCCAAATCTGCGGCGTTCCCTTGCCCCCACTTCTCCCAG
Source organism: Eptatretus atami (assembly GCA_035128595.1). NCBI lineage: Eukaryota > Metazoa > Chordata > Myxini > Myxiniformes > Myxinidae > Eptatretus > Eptatretus atami. The sequence goes on from CM068968.1 coordinate 5,959,533, forward strand.
TGCCCCAACCATATACGCATCCCCAACACGTGCAACTGCTAACCACAACACCGAACGACATACGCTCCTCACACCAGCCACCGCTACCCCCCCCACCACTCGCGAAATCGTTCCCAGCCATTCCCTTCTAACCCCACCGGATCTAATTCTCTCCGACAAAGCCTCAGAGTAATACTTTCCCCGATCAACCAACCCATTCTTCCACTTACATAGAGCAATTAAACGCTTATAACCACACCTCATCCCATAATAGCCCACTAATCACAACCCCAAACTACAACCCGCATTATAGAAAACCTACGCCCAATACCACTCCCAACCGTCAACAAAACAAACTCCTACTCTTCCAATCCCTTTACTCTCCGTCACCGGGACACGACCCACACTAAATTTACTCTTGACTCGCTCTGTCGCTTACCCACTCTGAGCGAACCAAGATGCGCCACACCTTATCACTACACGATTACAACGAACTACCGCCTACTTTATCACCACCATACAATTACCCTCAAGGAAAAAACCCGAACACCACCCCCAAAGCTATGCCAATCTTTCTCTCTATAACACCTACGCGAATCGTATCAACAGATGACCAACAATCCGACACGCGTCAGCCTTATGACTCGAAACGCTACTGATCAAAAAGCCCATCGCCCGCCGATTATGACAACCCACAACACTTCCAGTGCCTTTACCCACCTGCAAACACAACTAAATCCCCTTCAGTTCCCCGGGACAACACCCTCCTTTCCAACAACACGCTCGACCTGACCACCCCTGATCTGGCGTACGTGGCGCGCGCTTCCACTCCTCACGGCCTGCTACCTGTCGAATGCCTCAACAACACAATTAGTCATACGAACCGCTATCCATTCAACTCACCGAGCGGACTCTTTGACTGCGCTTCCGTCACCACATACTAACCACTACCTTCCATTCCGCATGTCCCCCACGCGTCACGTACACTCCCGCACCCCCGCCAAACTTAACACACAAACAACACTGCCGACCCTCTGACGCCCCCGTACCGTACCAACACCATCACACTTATCTCACGCTGCTGATTACAGACCACCCCACTGTCCGCCGGCCCTATGAACTCCATCTACAAACTCACAAACATACTGTTGCTTACAAAAACCAAACATCCTCAACCCACTCTCCACCCCAATCACATCAGTACTCATCGCAACTCCCACATTCATCCCCACCAACTACTCGAAATCCTCAACCTCAATCGTCACCCACGCACCATCAACCGCCATCATCCAGCCTCCCACCCATCTCCCACGCAAACCTAACCAACCCAAGACCCACTGCATAACCCTCTTAGTCTGCCACATACAGGACCATCAAGCTCAAATCTACACCAGCCATCTTCTCCATCACCCTTACTGTCTCGTTCACAAGCAACACCCAACTCCGGACCGTCACCCTCATGACACCTGGAACCAACCGCAACCACTCCTGTAATGACGCTACTAAAAACACTATGTCCGCACACTATGAGAGCCCCCCCTGGCGTACTCTCACACCACTCGAACACAGTCACCAATATCAACTCCCACAAACACCAACTCCTACCCAGATCTCGGTCCATAACCCTCTCCACCACACATGTTTGTAGTACGGCGTCGCAACGCTACAAACAACCATACTCGGCCTCTCTACCCTACACCATTCAAACACAACTATGCCTTAATCGAACGTACAATAATCAAGCCCCGGACACTACAAAAACAAGCATGGTCTCCCTCCAAGCCAAATACGAACACCTCATTTCAGGGAAAAACGCAGTTTCGCTGCCTGTTACCCCCACGCAACCACACCTCACACCACAGCCGACGCTCTCCTCCAAAGTATTCAATAAGACGAGCACTCTCATAACCCAAATTCGCAAAACCCGCACACCTTGTCTTGGATGTAATCTTCCTTCCTTACACCCACTAACCTCGCTCATCCCAATTCATCAATCCTAACTAATCACTTTGTCAATACATGCTTATTCCCACGACCCTCTCCATTGCTCACACACTACGCCTAATCCTCAATTCACCTAACGTTTACTGTAAATAGTACCCGTCCTACGCATACCTGAACTCTGTAGGATAACCAACGACCGCTACTATTAACCTTTATAGTGCGCCACCAATCATGCATCTCAATAGTTAGCCGGTATAGCCAAATAACAGCGACAGATACAATATCAGAATTGTAACGCTCCTAAAACACTCTCACATACCGCATCAAAATCAAACCCCACTATTAGCCATACCCTTAGCCACCTCCCTTACAAACCCAGGACATCCATTAACACCTTCACCCACCGCTCACCTCGAGCATTTCCAGCCAATCCACCAACACCCCCCTCACGCACCACCCCCCTTACCTGTCCGACACAATACCTAGAAATCTCAACCACTTCGGCTTATCAAACTTCACACCTATCAACATATATCCCTTAATTTATCTTCCACTTCCGACACAATTACAGATCAAAATGAATATGCTGTATCCATCAGAAACCTGCATGAAACTTACCAACAAACCTGACCCTAACGTCTTCGTACTATAAACACTTAATCTCCTCACCGAATACCGTATAACATGACCTCCAATTCTATCCCTATCGACCGCCAATACAACCTTCTACATCATTGACCTCAGACGCTATCCCCGACCGAGCTGCCATCCCACTCGCAAACACACACCCTCCTTCTTTACCTCTCCGCACAAGCCTACGACACACCATAACTCTCACAGCACACCACAACCAGGCCATAGATCACCCCACTCACGTACACTAACATAGCTCACACCTATATACGCCACCTCATCAAAGACAGCATCCTATACCACACCACAACACTACCCATACTGATATCGATCCCTCTCAGACCCAGCCAAGTACCACCCACCACTCCTCTCATCGCCCTGTCATTACCCTACTCACCATCCATTTCCTCCCAACCCACCATCATTCCCTTCATTACTATCCTACGCATCTTCTAAAAATACGTCCCGACAGCCCGGAACACACAGTACAATCAATATCACCACAACTTATCTCTAATCCATGGCTAAAACTCCCACACCACTCAGCAACCCCTCAACTCAAAACGACCAGACACGTGCCCACTGGAGTATCACGATAACCTATTCCCCCATCCGAATCTTCGTTCTTAGTACATCCCTAGCCCAACAAACCCCATCATACACTCAACCACCGCACCTTCCGATAAAGAAGCAACGCCTTAAACACCCGCAACGAAAATGAAGCTGATCATCCGCTAAGCGCAGAACAAACACAGTGACGCCCATGAACCGCTCCCATTACAAATTCAACCCCTTCCACCACCACCGAACATCCCTCGCAATCATCCCTCGCAAAACACCGACTGTCAGTCCATCCTAGTAGAACGCCTATATGTTGTTTCCTCAATAACTCTTCCCCCAAAACCGCGCCCTAGCTACCCAACTGATAGCAAAGAACACCCCTTTAGAACATATACACTCCGCACACCCCAATACAATTCGCGTTACTAACGCCACGTTAGGCCCCCTACCACGCGATCCAGAAATCCATGCCATCACACCTACAACCCGAATTACATCGATCCCAACACATCTTATGCCCCCTACCGCTGTCCTCCGATCTACTAGACACCTATACCCTAACTAGCCTGAAGATTGTATCCCACCCAACCCCAGGTAACTATACCCATCCGAATAATCACGACACCCTACGTCATACCCCCGCTCTCGTCCCACCGGACATTCTACCTGTTGTGAACATACGCTCACGCGGCCACCATCGACTGCAATATCAAACGGACAACACCTCAATATTGTGGCACTCTTCGACCATAACCTTCTACACCTCAGCGCCACAACTGTCCGTTCACCTCCCCTTCCACAACGCACCGCTCGACCACCACTTCCCATCTACGGTTGCCTAGTCCTAGAACCCAGCCCTAATCTCACGCCCCAAAAAATCCTCTCACGCCCCTCAACCATCATCCACCATAACGATAAACACCTTTAATCCCCCAACCATGCCTTGAAACACACCCCCGGAGCGCCACCCTCGCGATATACCTCCTTCTACCAGCATGCGCATTCGTCTACGCACTACAGACCCTACCGCGCAGCCGAGCGGGCAGTCCAACCGTCCTCTACACCACTATTCCAAATCTCCACCACCACAAAACTTCCCTCATATATCTGGAACGACCACCGACCTCAAACACACCCAACAGTACGTAACCACTCTCCAACACAAACATTCACCCCCACCACCCACGCTCGAAATCCAATCGTCTTTATCCCATCTCAAACCACGCACTCACAAATCCCGTCGATCCCAACAAACAAGCGCATATCATATAAACACTTCCCACATTGGCAAACACACATCGTAACAAGCACTACTTACGACACGTCCGCATCACCCGGCCAGCGTGCTTCGTCAAACGCCTCGTTGATCTTCATCACCACGCGCCTACAGCCCTAAATCTCCACACCACACCAACTCCGATGACCACCATTACTTCCCGGCAAATCCTCGCATCGACTACTACCACGCTAATCCGTACACAAAACACTACCCTGCATAACGCAACCATACACTAGGAGGAAACGTACCACACACCCTCTAACAGATTGCCACATATATCCTACAACCTACGCACCATCTTATCCACAAAACAGTCCAAAATGAAAACCTCACCAACACTAACCCTTATACATAAACCCCAACATCCACGGGCTCTCACATAGATCCTGTAGTATAACGAGCACCACGCAACTACACAGTCATAGATCACCAAACACTTACATACCGCACCACAAACCACGCAGCAGTCTTCCCATCCTATCCTCCCTACACGCTCCGCTCCCAATATCACGTTCACTACCAAGAATAACTCGTATCTACCCACCTCCCACCCAACCAACGCCAGCAAACAAACCCCCAAGATACCACTTCACACACATCCACTCCCACCCCTCACACGTCCACATCACGCCGTAAAACTCTAACCCAACAAACCCATTCCAAAAATCGAGTTCCATCCTCCTCTTCAGCTAACCGGTTGTCTGGCTAACACTCAAATCTCCATCACTCGCCACCCTGCATCAATCCCTAATCACCATGTCAAGAACCACATCAGTAATGAACCCCACGTTTCTCTTTGCCGCACCAATATCAAGCGCCTCACTAGAGAGTACCTCTAAAATCGCCCCACTTACGAGCTAGAAACAACGCTCCCTCCCCGTGATACTGAACACACTACACGAACACCTTTCACTCATAGGAACTCTACTCCCACTCAGCCGTTCGCAACGTGCACCACCAACAACTAACCGAAACCCAAACATCATTCGCCTACATCCCACGCTTCAACAAGACACACTCTACCGACACGACATACTACATCTGCAAGCCCATAACTAACAACAGCCATAGCTCAGAGCCACATATCGCTACCCCATCGCCAACTAGCACCTGATCAACCCGTTCCCCAACTGTGCTTAACACCCAAGAATCCCCCCCCACCTACTAACGCTATGACCAGTACCACTCCCACGTCATTCGCCGCTCCTAGACTGAATGAAAAGAACCATTACAGATACACACTCCTCACCATCACCACGCCTGCCTAAAATATACACTTTCTAGCCTCATCGACCGCTACTTACTACACTCGACTGGACCTACCTACCTCTTCACTACAGTTAAAATCACACAGCACTCCTACACCACACCACCAACGATCCGTCGAACATTTGCCAAGCAGTTTTCCGGAGAACTCGCGAGAACAGCATAAGGTCTACCACCAAATTTTACGCCGCACCTCCCAATACAATACGTCCAAACAATGACCCATATCATACCAGCACCGCCTATTTTGCTATATAACCCTTTAAAATCTTCTATAATCCCGTAACATCAATTTACACATTACTATACTATACCACCACTGAAACGGCTAAACCACCTTTTTTAGTTGACACGTCACTACATCTATCTACTTAGATGGTCACCACTACACTAAATAATCCTAACTTCACAATACAGCCATAATTCCACAACACTCATATTACAATTACCTCTATCATTTTGACAACTACGATCGACCTTTAATCGCATTACCTGATCGTATGCAAATCTCGGACCGTCTAGTTGCCCGTTTCCACGACTGGTAAAGATCTCATCACTGCCTACGCGCCCTGATGAAAATACATCATACAACCACGATCCACATCAATCGTCTACTACTATCATCCGCATGCACCGGTGCCCAACTCACTCCAACCCGACCCCAAACCTTCTTGGTTTTACAGGCCAACTCGATACTCTTCCCAATTATGACCACAACTACATTATAGCCAACAATCCACAGACTATAGTAATCAAGTGATAAACCATACACATACCAACGTGGTTCGAACGACTAACCCACAAATTTAACCCAGCTTACCAATAAGTATTACCGCCACGTCCACCACCTAGCAACCACTTAGCAACAACCGAAACACCGACCTAACGAATATGCAGCGAGATAAAATCATCAATCCACATTACTCTGACTACTATCCTTCTCTTTCAGCCCAAACACGAACAACTCACGGCTACTCTGGACTCGTACAGATAACGGCAGCCAACATCCGCTTCTCAACATTACAATATCATCACATAACCCCACCAAGTCGCCACGCCACCTAAACCCCCTTCATCCCGACACAACAATATAATGATTAACAGTCACAGAGACCTTTGAAATCCGACCTCATCACGCTTCGGCACTACTCAGGGAATGATTCCCATAACCGTATCCTTGTAAAATGACTACTGAGCCACATTGTTGCTCCTCCCTTAGAATACGCCTCATGAGAACTTGACCGCACCATTTTAACACCACGTAGTCTATTCCCGCGCTCAGACCTCTTCGGTATCACCTATCTAAATAACTTAAACTAATGACTATACATACGTCAACTCACAACACCACCACTACCGTAATACCGTCCAGCATGGATGCCAGCAACATAGCCTTCGAGTCAGCGGTCGGATTTTTCCTGGTTGTTGACCCCCCTGCCTCTCCTCTCTATAAGACAGCACCTGTGATCACACCCTTGGGGAAACAATCTGTCGTTGGTGTTTATGATCATATTTGACTGGCATTTTACCGTTTCGGGAGAATTGGGAAGTGTGGTCGTTGCCGACTACTTGCTGATGTTCTTTACCCCTCCACCAACCCTTGAATTGCTCCAGCAAATTATCTCAATGCGTACTCCGATGATCCATATGCCTCAACATAAGCACCCGCAAATCGCCAACAGTAGGCCTATCCGCGAGTTAACCATGTACCCACCATCGCCGAAATACACGCGCAGCATATCCCCAACGAATCTTAAGCACATGGAACTCATCCAACCTCTTCACTGACACAATCGCTCCTATGATACGCTCTGAAACAAGCACAATCGCATCGGTCCCTCGACCCCGCAACACCAGTCACACCCCTTAGCTGCACGTACTCAGTAATCATCTGGCACACCCTCGGAACTATCACAATCACCTCCACCCACACACACATTAAACGGTCATGGGACGCACACTTTCCCCAGCAAAACCCCCAACACCGTATGTACAACATACTCTTGAGCAGCAACTCCGTCTCTCACGGTACTTATTTCATCCAAAACACATCGACCAACCGATCGATCCACACCACCCCCGCACAGAACACATGAACTCAATGACCAATACCCCGCTAGACCTGCAGGCTGCACAAACATAGGACCGATCTTCAATCAGGTCTCCGCCTTGACCACTCGGAATTCCCCGGATTCGCAACAGCAGAGAGGACTGAGCCCCATATCTTTATTTTTTGTCGAGCGTTACTGCCTGTCCTGGCAGTTCAACAGCAAAACTCCTCGACGAATAATTTCCAAACATGGACAACTAGTTCGTAATTACGTGGTCTACATCAAGGGACACCAAACACAGGAAGAGATCTACGAAAAACTAAGCTAACGACGTGTCTTCGCGCTTGTTTTTACAGCTCTAATAACTCACCACATCACAGGGTGGGACTTCGAACAGATACCTGCATAATCACACGCATGGATTAAACCTCCTCGAACAATCAAAAACAAAGATATATATCTATACTACTACTGTTTATTTCTACATCCTTTAAACAAATTTATTGCTTACACTTCCAACTATAATTTAATATTTGTTAGCCGAAATTGCTCGCGCCCGCGGGTGGCGTACGCGCCACGTGAACTCGACACCCGGCGACGTCGTCTCACCGCGCCGGACCACAATTCCCATCCGTGCAAAATCTCCCTTCGGAACACCACACGCCGGAGCCTAGGTCGAACCTGACCTCGACTGTGGGGTTCATTAACCGGCACCACATATGTGCATACTTTCCCACACCGGAGGAATACGTGGTTGCTCGCCAATTCGATCTACCTAATACTCTGCCGCGAACCCGCACAGGCTGCGACCACAGTGACTGACACCACCGGGCCTCCTATGCATCGACCGGGTGGATCGTACACGCCACAGGCCGACTCCGGATACCACAAACCGCTTTAACGGTTACCGTTTCCCGTCGTCACATGACACACCCACCGAGCCCGGGCGTTCGTTTAATCCTGTCGAGGCCCTCGACGGTTTCCATTATACCGGGCGTATTAGATAAGCCCCACTACGAACCCCTTACGTGAAAAGAAAATAACGAAGCGAAACGGGAAAACGTTCACCACAATGCACATTTGATTGTCACCCACCACAGAGGCACGGCTAATACAGCCCATTTACAGTCCAACCAATCGCACCATTAAAAAGGGCAAGCCACACCAGAAACGATAAAGCAACAACGACGCCAGAAGTTCAATACACTTTACGCGGCCAACACGGCAACACTGATACCGTTCTTACTTTACAGACGGTTTGCCAACGACACATTTACACAAAAGCCAAGGGAAAGGAAGCCACCCTCATAGCACATAGGCAGACAGGCCTGTAGGCCAAATGCCAGGCGCGCTGGCGCGGACCTAGTAGGAGCGCCAGGTCCGCGACGCCGGTGGTTCTACACCGCGTTCCTCGTGACCGCGTTGGGGGCTAGCCGCAACTGTGGGCTAGCCGCTGCGGCTGGTGCCCCGACTACCTGATCCCTTAGCGGGTCTTCCGTTAGCGGCACCACGTTGGTTTGTTGGGGTGGAACAGTACGCCCACCTTGAATGCACTATCTCAAAGCGCGGCGGGAAGGAGATGTGATGCCCTGCTGCAGGAGGTGTGGCTGGTGTTTCGGTCCCGCGGCCGAAGCGGACAAGCGAGCACATCCCACACCCCGCGCCTCGTCGCCGACACCTGCCGTCCTTCCGAGGACATCCGGCAAACCTCGAAGCCTCCACCCTTTCCGCCCTTTAGTCGCTCCTCACTTTCCCACACGACTTCTTCCCCCTCCGCCAACCCCCAACTCTACCCGAATGAACACTCTTGCTATTCCATTTGTCGGCAGTCTCCCAGACAACCAACACCCAAAGACTACAGCCTCGAACCGTTCCATATCTACCGCGGCCTCATTCCTGCACTCCCTCCGCCCTTTTTATTGTATCAATTGGCAGTCTCCGCGTCTAGCTACCGCTTCAATGAACCTACTTAATCTCATTTACACGCAACATATTCCCCATAGCTGCGTCTATAACATCAATCAGCATCATGCACCCCGACCCCTTGCCCCCCTACCTTGACATCCGGGAGCCCGAGCCACAGGCTCGCCCATTGGTCGGAAGGAACAACGGGCGTGAATCTCCCGCGTGATCCTAGAATTATCGGCCACTATAATTCCGAAACTATCACTATCACATCCAACACGCGCCTTTGCGACTAGGCGGTGGCCCAAGCCACCGCCGTCGCCTAATATCTATTGGATCAGCGCAGACCAGCCGCGCAACCACAAGCTCGTCTAGGCAACACGATGCTTTTGAACCTCCAACCCACGCCCCTCATCTACAAGCCACTGAAGTCTCGGTCCTCTACAACCTTTAGCTAATCCCTTCTAAACCAAGAAGACTGCTAATATTCCTACTACACCCCACGGACTCTGACGCACGCTAAGCGCCGCATCCCCAACAAACTTTCGCAAACAGCCAGACGAATCGACCACCTGTCGTAATCCCCGTCTGCTCCTGCCAGCTAAATAACACCCACGAAATAGCTCGAGCCATCGTCATACACCTCTGTCGACCCCACGCTGCCATGCTTATTCGTCAGGCTAGTCATACTACCCCCACACCACTACCCGACAGAATCACAGATCGAAGCTATAAAACCCGCTGTCGCACGGCCCACATACAGTCCCCGCATACACCCCCCGGGAATTCTCATCCCATTCACGTATTTCTCTACCACCCCTACCGCGACATCTATCTCGGGTTGTACCTTCTACCGCACTAACAATCCGCGTGTATATCTCACCTACTGTGCACGCTTACGACACATAACCTGAGCGATACTGCCGTACCGTATGAACGAGCTGGCGCGAATGGAGAGTTTCCTACCACGACCTAGGTCTTAACCAACGCGCCAGGTACGGTGAAGGGTGAGCCATCGACTAATACACTCAGCACGAGAGATCCATTTCTGGATTGCCTAGTCGCTCTCCGCCGTTAACAACGCCGGTCTGCCCCTCCCGAGCGTCGGAACCCCCCCATGCCGCACCTTGCCAACAACTTACGGGGCACATATACCCCATTTCCGATCGCCCCATAATATCCGTGATGTCCGATCAGACTGTTACTAGATCCGGCTGGTTTGGTCACGAGCCACCCGACAGTGGCAGTGGTTGTTATTTCCAAATAAAGAATAGCAACAGAATTAAATGGCTAACTCAAAAGCCGTCGCGAGCCCGGCATGAATCACATACACCTAATCCTTAATCCTAACCACATATACTGATACAACAGGTTGGAACTAACACCATGCCACCTATCAAACAGGTATCTCACCTACGGGCCTTGGTACTGGCTTCGTAATGCCGAACATTCCACAGCCGTAACAATATATGAACATGTAGAACACAAGTCACCTGTTCCTTCCAAATTCTTGCGGCTTAATCCCCTCACTCTACCAATCTCTGAAGATCCTTTTCTTCGCTACACTCCAGAAACCGGCACCTTCACGGTACAAGTCCTATCGCCGCAACACAGTTCCAATTCGCAGGACCAATGCAAATTTGCGCGCTCCAACCGCTTTCAGGATTGAGGAAGCTCGAGATTTCAGCCCAAATTCGGGATTTTATAGGAAATAAACCACCTTTAGAGGTGTCAACGCCCCACAATCTTAACCCGACCCCCATTCCCGAAACGACCACTACCCACCACGCAAACCACACCAGTAATAACCGTTTCAATATCCGTATACAAACTACATCAGCCTAGCCCAAACAAGATGCCTCCAGTACCTCTCTCCCTCCGCCAACCAGCATATCTCTTGTCCACTACAGCTCAGGCCCCCCATTTTGAAAAGTCAATCAGCCGCCTACCTCTGCTTCCCCCGCCCGGAGTTGTCCTTCATGATCATCCATAGAGATCACGCTGCTTTCTCGTCTACAATACTTCGCCCATTCCGCCCTATAATGAGCCTTTTCACCTTATCCCTCTTTGCTCGCATGCGCCATCGGCCTCAACCACCACGTCTTTTTGCAACCTGCTCGTTACGACACCAGCCCACCAGCCGAGCACGACCTAATACCGCCCACCGAGCCACCCCAGCCCGAAACCCCACATCACTCAAAGCCCGAACCCCACCCAGCATCACGTGGGGGGAATTTTTGCTTTCTCTCTAGGCATCTACCATATACTTGGGAATGTCCAAATTTTCAGGTATTGGTGTTGTGTGTGTGTGGTGTGTGTTTGTGGTGGTTGTGTGTGTGTGTGGTGTCCATGTCGATGACTTAGAACGGAAAGCTTATCAGCCCGGAACCATTAAATGCTTGAAATATGTTCTGGCCACCGTATAACTTTTAACTTTCCCCTTCCACACTGCTTGTCATGTGCACTTTAAACAACGGACTGATGAAGTGCATGGTTAAAGGAGTTTTTCTTTGGTTGCTCTAGTTGTGACATAATGTCACAGTGGTGCATGTATATAATAATTTCAATTTATGTTGTCGGAATTAGGTTCTTTTTCAATCTTTGGTTTCACTTAGTAGCATTCTCTTTCTTCTGCCTTCTTGATTTAGGGATCACTCCAAGTTGAGAATGCCAACATGACCGCTCCATTATTGTATTCTATACTAAGTGTGATTTACGCGAAACAAACTCCACTTTCTACATGTGCTGCCACAAATTAGATCAGACATTTAAAAGCCTAAACATATTTATTATATATATATTGAGGCGCCCGCCTCAGCAGCCAGAGTGCTGCGAAGGAACATCCGGCCATTGGATTTAATGCCATCATGGGCCATTTTAACCCTTACCTATCATTTCAGCATATCATTAAAAACGTCCACGCATTACATCACTCCTCCTCCGGTGCTCCGTCGTTCTGTGTGTGCTATATAATATATATATATATTTTTAAAGGTTAATATAAACTTTGTTGCGTGTAGTTGATTCCTGCCTCCGCAATTGGTCGACTGTATTCATGACTTAGAGTCCATTATTATTTGCACTATCTGGTGCTTAGCCTTAATTGTTAGCGCATGTGGTGCGTAACCTTCGGCCCAGCACATCTTCACTTGTTAGTCAGCCCTTAGGAGCTTCTCTAATATCGTGCTAATCATCTCCCCCACATCCGCGAGATTAATATATCAATAACCGACAGGAGCTACGATAGGATTTGCATCGCAGTCATTACTACGCCACTTCACTCCCCATCCATTAACCATCGCGAGGTGCCCCTGTACTCCCAAGTCCGCACCACAAGCTCTCGCAACACCCGTTACAGAGCCACCACTCCTACGCTCCACCAAGTAATAACGTCTACCCTTCCAATGGGCGTCGATACGCCTGAGCCCGTCTCCTAAAACCATCTTCAAAGCAGCCCCCTCAAGTCCGGCCGAAAAAATTACCAAATCATCTTCTACATACCCCACCGTCTCCCTTAGCCAAGACGAGGCTCTGCCCACCCAATATCTTTACTTTTCGCCCGCTATATTATCAGTTTTGTCGCTCCCTCCGTTCCCCTCACGACTATTACTTCCCTTATCCCCACACAGCTCTTGGCCGACAGCACCCCAAGCCAGCGATTGTGTCCAATAGCAAAAAGAGCAACAACTTTTTCTGAGCACGTTAAGAAGGACGATTTTAACACACACACCGTTATTACCCTAGCGGTTGATCTGACATTCTCAATGGAATGACCCATTCACGCTTGACACTACTAGCAGATGCATCAATTACGTACCATCCACCGCAAAACCAACTTTCCAACGATATGCTGAAGATCTACCCGCTTCTCCCTCACTTCCGCCTCCCAATCACTCAAAGAACTTTCCTCTCACTCATCATAAGTTATATATTTTTCTCTCTCTTAATCTCTTTGCATTATACGTCGAATATGAGGCCGTGAGCACATTTCCCCGACGACCTGCGTCCCACCACGTGCCCTCTCCGCCATTTCATCCGTACGAGAGCTTTTTTTATCTCCGCGACTCTACTACTTAGTTACCATATGAGTCATCCATGCGTCCGCCCCCTCCTGCCCATCCATGTTGTCTCTAGTCTCTCCGCATCTGCATTCGCTTTACACCCTACTATCCAACCTTCCCACCGTATTATACCATGAACCCAATATTCCTGCATACTCCCTTCTAAGCCACACCATCAAAGCAGCAGATTGGATTCACTCGCATCTATTCGTAAGTGCTGATAGCGCTACGACGCCGCTAAACAAGCAAACACGCCATGACTGAGATTCTTATTGAACTCTACCAATGTACGATCCTTGCTCTATCCAAAATTTCACTAAGTAACCACAAACTTCTATGACATTGTTTTGTGACTAATAAGAATCACGATCACCTCTTCGTCCCCCACCACATGCAGAGCTCAACACGTCCGCCTCCCATTATCAGCTGATGAAGGCATTCATAGGCACATGTATACCCCTCACATTGCTCGTTTTGCCCACATATAAAGCTTCCCAGCTATCGACACACATACGCAAGCACAAGACCAGTACTCTAAGGAACCAACTACGCCCGCCCACCCGCTACAAAAGTCACCACACGTCACCCTTATTATTGATCCAACGCTTCATTCTTACAGCGGTACTTACCCCCCTTACATTCATCTACCAAGCCACAAGATGACAACCCCCACAAACCATTCGGGACATTATACGCCAGATCGAATTTCCTCTGCTCACTGAGCGCCAGATCCAAAACTAAGCTTCGACCCCAGTCCTCGTCCCAGCCTGTAAAACCACAAACGCGTGCCAAGACTGATCCAGGCCCTACCTACGACGACCTTAACAACGCGTTAGTGACACAGGCCATCCCAAGCACCCCTTGCGACGTCCGACTAAATCCATCATCTCAAATCCTTTCACTCCGCCCGGACCCAATTCCGATACTACTTGTGGGACCTCTGCTAAGTAAAATTCGATAATCGCGCGCATCCCTTTTATTCTAGTCTTCACGACCTTAAAGCAGACACCTCGGATCATGGGGGTCCTTGCCTTGAAGTCTCCAGTCCAAGGTAATTTTATCATAAACTTGTCCACAATGCCATTTGACATATATTGTGAGGTTTCATTGTTTTGGCCCCATCCCTCACGAATGGGGAAGAATCACTTGAAAAACCAAACTCGCATTTTGCGAGACTTTTCTGCTCGCGCAACTCTCCCTACGATTCCCGGACACCACTGCCTCCGACTGTTTTCCACGAACAAATTTTGACCCACCACCTGAAGTCAATTGGCCTGTTTAGAGAACATTCTTGTCCATCGAGGTGACCACTACATTTCCAATCCCTACTCGCCTCTACATCCACCAGACACTCCTGCCTAGGCAAATCCACACTCTATTCAGTGACAGCACGATATTCCACTCTCACTCAGCTTACACTTTTTTGGCAGACTAACGTGCACTGTAGTTCTACGCCACGTACAACTACCACGCACTCACCAGTTAGCATAAAAGAGCACAGTAACTGCCCTAACGCAGACCTCTCAGGTTTCGGTTTGTCATGTCCGTAACTCCAAGCCATTTCTAACGCTTGGAAAGCAGCTTTAGCGTACCTTCTCATACGATACTTTGCCATGGGCGCCCATGGAGCGCACGCCCATTACATCCCAACTACTTCCACCCTCGGCAGACGCGACTCAAGGGCTTCAATCTTTACATTACCAAACTCATTCCACTCCCATCTCGCTTCTTTATCTTAACAACGACGCACCTCGATACCCGATTAGTCACCATTCTTAATTTACACCAGTACTTACTAATCACCTACAACGCCGCTTAAAACTATCGTACCGCACCCTTTTTGATCGACTAACCCTCGGTCGAACAGATCACCCGCGCCCTATCATTCGGCTATGTAAAAACGCACACCCTTTTCATGCCTTTGTAATCATGCCATCCCCACCAGGCCATCACGCCACCCTTTTTCATGGCCCCGCCAGCAAGATCCGTCTCTTACTACTCCCCTCCATCTCGCACCATCAAACCTAACCCCCTTACACTCAGCTCCGTTCTATTCAATAGGCACCTCCCCGTCTGCACACGGTACCCCTATCGGACCTCACCCCGCTATTCAATAGCCATAACACCATCATCTGTCCCGGTCTAGAAGCCATTCATATCTAGATCACCTATACCCAAGAATAAGTCTAAACCCAAACTTGTCAACGAATTCACGTCGAGACTACCCCTCCTAACCCTCCGCTATTACAAAACCCCCCACTCTAGTAATCCTCTGCTTCTATAGTAGTCACATCCCTTTCCTACCATGAACAAGTACACAATTTCTCATATCATAATAACGGCACTGCCTATCAAGACAAATACAACCACTACTGCTCCTGTCCTGCTCTTTCCTCTCACTCAAATGCGAGCATCCGATTAGCCTATTTGATCACCACCCCAAGGCCCTCTTCCTCTATCGATATGTACCGTGTGCCCTCGCTAGCTTCGATCCAGTAACATACATCTAAATGAGGTCTACCTATAAAAGTGCACAAACCGAATAGATTCCATTTACCTCTATGATTGTGTCTCATCATAGTCTTAGCCTGCTACCTTAAGACATCAACCTGCATCATTTCATGACAACGGTGTGGTCAACACCACGGATAGCATTGCTCGGAAGTGTAGTTCCCTGGAACTCGTGACCGTAAGACCCCTAACACCATAACATCACTGCCACAGCCTTTAAACGTGGGCCCCGGCGATCCCATAGCCGGGCATTCACTACCACTGAACCTTACGCCTAATTTGACGATAAATGCTTTAATTTCCAGTCTCATAACCCCCCCTCATTGTCCGAGCGAAAGGGTTTATAGAACTTCCCCGCTCTTACTCTTTTTGAATTCACAATCCATCACCGCACGCCCAGTATTCTCTATCGAAGCCCTTTCCGAGCTACCACACGCCACACCTGTGAATTGACCAAGGATACGAAATACTACGCCTCTGCCTCTATTATCATCGCGCGGGCTTATCGAACGACAACACTAATTAAGATCCCCGGCTTACCATGCTCGTCCATCCAACGTGGATCGGTCTTATATCTCTCGCAAATGCAACTGCCTTAGAGAGGCTCTCTCTCCTATGCAACATTCGGCTTGCGTTAGTTTCCTCATCTCTCAAGGCCTAACCTTCACCCTCCCACAGCGTAGCCCACTCCATATTCAATCTTACCCCATACCTCTTGTAATCGATCTTTCTCAGACACACGTTGCAACCTCCTGTGACATTAACTACTCAGCAGTGTTTCCTCCGTACCCTTACCCTCGCCTTCGTAACGCCGCGCACCCCGCCGAGTACGGCCACCCACGGCATCTTCGAGCACTTTCAAAATTTTGCTTGACGCGCAGCCCTACAAGCAAGTTACTGTTAGAACTCGGAGATTCCTCACTGCCGCTCCACTCCTTGCGTGACATACTGATATTTTGTTACCAGTTTACATGGCACCTTCGTGAACACTGATACGTCCGCGACGATCTTTCCTTGCACCAGAAATAAAAGTCATTCTCGGCAGATCGCACGATGAACTGCCCTATCAGATTAACAAACACAGTTTTGCGTTGAAAAGGTCAATGAGTCACACCCACGTTGTACCCATTTAATTGAAAAATCTGTATTACTGCATGCGAAATCCTTGATGAAGAAGCCAGGCTCAAGAGAATTACAACACCATACTCGAAGTCTAGCCACTTATGGGTACCGGACATACGAAGAAGACTGATTCAATTTTAGATTTGAACAGATAGTCGAACAAGTCATGTCCCCTCTGTTAAACATCAAATTGTGTTTCGCCTCCATCAAATTCTACAGATGTTGGTGCGAACAGCATCTGATCGTTTCCTCTCGTCGTCTACTTGTCTGTTTATCTCTATCTTTTGTTCATCCACGTCTACCCTCGTTCTCTGATTAATCTCTGTCTCTGCTCCTCTCTACTGCCCTCTCTCGATCTCCTCCGCTCTGCACCACTTACTCTCCAATCCTCCCTCACCTTCCCCTCTGCTCCTCTTCACCCTCCTCTCTGTCCTCTCTCTCTCTCCAGCCCCCTTTATCACTCTCTCCCTCCTTCACTCCTTCTCTCCCTTTCATCTTCGAGCCTCCACTCATCTCCCCCTCCCACTCTACCACGCCGACGCACCCCCACCACTCTTCACAAGCCGCCCTCACCCTCTTTACCAAACCCTTACCCTTCCCTTACTCCCCTCCCATCTCTCTCCCTCACTTCCCTCTTACGTTTCTCTCTCCTCCTTCTATCCTCGCCCGTCCTTACTCAATCCTCTCTCTCATCTCTCATCCTATCTCCACCTCCCCTACTCTCCCTTCTGCTTTACTCTCTACTCCCTCTTCTCTCTCCCTCTCTTTCCCTCTCCTCTCTTCACCCTCTCTCTCTCCCTTCCTCACCTTCTCTCTTCCTCTCTCCCTCCTCCTCTCTCTTACTGCGCGCCCTTCACGCTAACCTCACATTACATCATTTCATTCTAGTCACTCCTCAGCCTCCACTTCCTCCCTACCCTCTCTCCTTTCCATACAATTACTCCTTCAATCCCTCACTCCCAAGTCAGCTCCCGCTCCCATCTCCGCACATCTACTCATCCTCACCCCTTCCACTCACCAACACGAACCTCCCGGACTCTAATCCACTCTCCGCTTCCTCTCCACCTCCAAGACTTCCACTGTCCTCAGTACCACCATCCCCTCTCCCCTCTCTGCTCTCTTCCCTCTCTCCTCTCCTTCCCTCCCTTCTCTTCCCTCCTCCATCTCGTTTACATCTCTCTCTCTACTCCTCTCTCCCCTCTCTCCTCTCTTCCCTCTCTGCTCTCCCTCCCTCCGCCCCTAAACCCTCACCTGACGATGCCATGGCGCCCCCTACTCTGTCTGTGCCCTCCTCTCTCCCTCTCTCCTCTCTCCTCTCTCCCTCTCTCCCTCTCTACGTCCACTCAACCCCTCATCCCCTCTCTCCCCCTCCCTTCCGCTCTCTCCCTCTCTCGCCCATCCTCTCGCCTCCTCTCCCTCTCTCCCTCTCTCTCCCTCTCGCCCCACTACCTCCCTTCTCCTCCTCCCTCTCGACCTTCGATTCATGTCGACCTTCTAATTGAGATGAAAATGTATACAATGGTTCCACACGTAATTTAATTATTTTTTATTAGTTGGCATTCTTATGAGGCTGCGGTGGCTTAGTGGTTGAGTCGGTGGCTTGGACGCTCCTTGGCGTGATCCCTGACGACGCTTCAAGCCCCAGCTCCCGGGCCAGCAAACCGCTGATTAGCATCAGGGGGGTTGATTTCCAGCCCTGTCATTTCTTGAAGGGTCGGCGAATGTCAGCAACGATATACTGGTTAATATCCCTGCAGGGTCGAAGGCGACTAAAAGGTTTGCGTCAGAAGCGGCGATCCGGCCGTAATGAACATTTGCCACAAGAAGCGGTACCATGGTTGGAGCCCGCAAAAAAGTGGGCTGACCCCTAACTCAAAGGGAAAGAAGGCTTGAAATGTTGATGATCAGAGTTCATTGGACATTCCTTGTTTGTAATCTTTATCACAATTATTTCACTTGAGTCATCATTCGGATGCGACCAGCAGTACATTCCCAACTGTTTATGCAGCCCTAAAACAGCCTAGGCATTTCCATGGAGGCCTCGTGGTAGCATACCTCCACGTAATCTTAAACCAAGAGACACTGCTGGTGTACCAGTTATTTATTTCTATTATCTCCAATCATCCAATCAGCGACAAGTTCTTACACTTGCTAACTTAAGTCTGATTCATCTGTAAGGCAGATGTGTAACTGCCCATGCTTTGGGTGCCGCTATCAGCGTCTTCAGTCAATCTTTTCAGCTCACCTGCACTTCAGCCGAAGGAAGTGGATGAGTTGCCATTATGCTGAACTCAAGCAGCATGTGCGTGGTGAGTGACGTTTTTTGAGGGGGGCAGGAGTTAACGAGTCAAGTGGAGTACCCTGTTAACACCTTCCAAGTCCAATTAATCCACTTAAACCCAAGCACTATGGTTTTTAACACTTCTTCCGCAGGCCTTCTATTCTGATGCCGAACACAGGTTATTGACCGCATCTCTCCAAACCTGCGTGGCTCATTAAAAAGGTACCTATGGAGGGTTTTTGACCCCCCAAAATAGGTCTTGTTGGGCAATCCCCTCTACCCTACTTTGGGTGTAAGTTCTACATTTTTCTGGTATTGCGAGAGTCTTCTAAGCGACGTTGATGTCTTTATTGATGCGCAAGGTATTTACCTCCTGATGTACTTCTGCATCCATGTTCACCTAAAAGCTACACTCACCCTTCATGGCAACACCCCCAGTACTGTTGCCACATTTGTCTGGGCATGCAGTTACCGCCTGCACTTGATAGGCCCCATCAAACGCAGTTATCCGTTGATGTTGCGAGATGGGTTCATCTCTTCAAACACCGCTCTCTCCACCCGCTAGGCCAGTTGGCTCGGGCCACTAGTTTTAGATTTGTCTACTGATTTATTTGTCATGGCAAATGTCTGTGGACTTTCTTAACTTGCAGTTCTTCCCTGTACGAGTGTTTGGGCGCAAAGACCTCGGTTGCCATCTCTACACCACCCATAGGCACTACGGCACGAACCTTCCCTTAGCCCATCCTGCGAGTGGGCTTATCCTTGTACTTGGAGGTATTTCCCATTAAAAAAACGAAAACAAAGAGAGAGCCGTCACCCGACACACAATTCAATGAAACATTGACCACACAAACCTTTCATCATCGTGATGCTACCAAAGATTTGTTCACGGGCATTAATAAATATTATGTCAAGGGCGGCGTTTGGAATCTGTTGACTCCTGATCCAGGTGAGCTTCAGGACGGTCAGGGTCTCTTTCATTGAGTTGTTGATATATGTGCTGTCTGTTTCGCTGGAAGAGGGGTATCTGTCTGTATGCAGAGTACCTTCTGGACAAACTCTATATTGAGTATGTAGAACTTGTCCTTCGTACTTGTAAATCAGTCATTCCTTCAACATTGTAATAAAAATCAACCATTCCCAAGATCTAGATGCTAAGATTCTTGCTGAAAACGTGTCACCAGTTTGTATTTCGCGGTTTTCCCTCCAGGCCATTCCTATAACCCATCACGCCGATGCCTCAGTCTTCCCTCACGGCCGGAGTACACCTGTGTATTTTTAACTTTACGTGCTTTTATTGCTCTCTAAATTACGGCTTCAAAAGTGGGTGTTCCTTGTTGTTGCATTGTTTGGAGCATTGCCTTGCTTTGTAATCGCCTGGATTTCCACCGGGGATGATGCTCTAACAGTATGAGGGAGGGGAAAGCAGCTTGGTTGACATCAGTAGAAGTAACTTGTATTTGCGAGCTAGAACAAGAAGATGTTCTCTACTCAGAGGAGAACCTTGTTTTTGTTTTGTTTGTTGGATTTGTTTTTGTTTGTGCCGCTGGAGTGCTCTCCTTGGTGCACTGCGACAGACACCACCGCTAGCGTTTGGTAACTCATTGTACACATTCCTGCTTGGCCTGCATTTTTCTCGCTGTGGTGGATGGCTTCCACTGGCATGGGTCTTCCTGGTGCTTCTCCGATTTCACACGATGAACAAAAGTTCGGCACGCACACGAGCTAGCGGTGCGATGACTCTCTTGATGATGCCCGTTGCAGACCAAATCTCTCGATGATTTTTAGTTACCATGAGCACAAGTCGCCAGTATTTCCTCTCACACCTCCAATGGTAGGAGGGGAGGTGGGCATGGGGGAGGGGGTGTGGGGAGGGGGGGGGGCGTTATCCAACCCAGCAATAATTACATTGAAATACAGCTTGTGATCAATTATTGGTGTGGCATCTTTTAGTATACTTACACATTGCAGTTCATGTTATGACATTAAACATTCTATGGCATTTCACTGAAAAACGGCACACCTTGATTGTGAGCACTCTTTGATAGTGCCCATCAAATGGAAATTACCACCTGGTGGTCGTAAACAGATTATGTAACTAAAAAAACATTATAAAAAAAGTAAGAAGGATTGTCGTGATATTGTCCTCAAAAAAGAATGTACTTACAGAGGGGTATGGTCACAAGAAATTGGATCATGGTTGAACCATCCCTACATGTTTCTTTAAGGTGTGGTGTGTCTGTGTCTTGTGTGTGTTCGACACCTATAATCATGGTTCTAGTTCTAGGGTTAGTCCACTATTCTGAAATAAAAAAGTCGCTCCGCCGACTCGCAGCACAATCCCGCCCCATACTCTAGACGCGCGACCACTTTGCTTTCACGCTACGACTCATCTTTTCTTTTGTATTCCACCTCTCCTATTCTCTTATGGTATACGATTCTTCTTGGAGGACAGTTCCAGACAATCGATCCTTTTGCAATGAAAAGAAAAGTTGTCTTGTCATGACTTTGTTTTGATATATTATATATATATATATTCATGATACATATATAATACACTGCTTAGTGATACTCTATATAGTATTACATATAGTACCTCTAGACACGAAAGGTCTATCACACCTACCCTCTCTCTCTCGCGTCCTCTCTTAATTTCCGTCAACTAGTACGCTGGACACCTTAAATGACGATGAAAAATCATAGCCTTATGCTTTCCACGTATCAAGAGCTAAACACAGCTCAATTACTTCGCATATGTGCACAAAGCACCAGAGTACAACGCTCACGCCACCAAACATTCACGAAACTTCTAAATCTAGCTAAAATTACCAACAACCTAAGGAATACTCTCGTTCGCGTTGGCTGCTGATACCCTTCCTTCCATTACAAAGGAATGCAATTTGCCGGTGCTTGTTCATGGGAATCCTTTCAAGCTGCTCTAAATATTAGATAAACATAAGGATGTTGCACCCAAGTAAAATCCTCTGTCGATGGTATCAGCTCAATTGCCAATTGAGAGAGACGGCAGCGTCTTACAACTATGCCGGCACTGTAGGATTGTTAGTGTATATTTATTGTACGGCGCCAGTAAAACAAGAGAGAAAGGGATTGTCGAAGCCGGCGAGCAGAGACACAACAACACACAGGCTGTTTCTGTCGCTCTCGGCGTTGCCGTATGCTGTCGGGCCCGAAGCTTCGCATACGCAGTTACATTATTCGCAGATTTAGGGGTGGTGTGTTTGGAGATGGCAAGTATAATGTACGCCTAACGTTATTTTGCCTTTTCGAAATGTCGTCCAAGGAGAAAAAACACAAAAGAGAGAAAAAAAAAAAAAAAACCTTCATGCCTACCAACGGAGGAATCAAAACATTATTGTGCCTTCCTGAGTCTC
>CM068968.1:6011022-6025021 GCA_035128595.1 Eptatretus atami
TCTAACAACCATGCTGAGGCTTAGAGTCTTTATTCTTGACGTTGGGTATGAGTTGTGTGTAATCGCTGTAACAAAAACAAAAATAAAATGTTATAGTAAGTTGACACAGATATTACGGTGATCGTTATACATGTACAAGATCACTGATCAGAGTAACGGTTCAATAACAAATTAGAGTCACTAGAATAGACCACAAAGCTTACATTTGTCTACACATCAAAGTTGCCAGATCTTTCCTATAGGTTGTTGTTGTAACACAATTGTCGAAGTTCGTCGTAAAACGAGAGCATCGAACTGTTTCATGTCGACATAAAGTCACAGTACAAAATTCTGGTGTTGAACGATAAACAAAATGCATCACTCACACTGTTGTTGGCCACAGTCTGGCATAAAACGCATTTTTCATCGCAGCGGGCAAAAAAGCAAAAAGCAAGGCGACATTTTCTTCTCACCAGCGTGGTCATGGCTCACCGTTGTTTTTCAACAAACGTAGTCATGGCTCACGGTAGCGGAGCCACAGGGAAGCAACAACAATGCTCAACAAGCATGACTAGTCAACCGGCACAGTGTGGCGGCACACTCCCCGCCTGACGTCTTTGAGACGTCACACCCAAACACAAATATATTAGAAAAACAAGCAATCAAAAAAATGGCATCACTGATCCGTTGGAACATATCACAAATGAACACGGCACATATTCATTTAACACCACAGGGAAGCAACACGACCAATTCACTAATAGGTCGTGTGAATGACACAATCCTTCCCTCCTTGGCAACGCGGATGACGGCTTTGCGAATCCTGCCGTCTGAGCCGGGCAAGACTTGAGTGATGACTCCGACAGGCCAGTCATTGCGGACAGAATCCTTTTCCTTGAGGATTACAACGTCCCCGTCCTTCAACTTCTTGTTTGTCTTGCATCCACTTCCGTCGAACTTGGAGTGAGTGGACGTACTCGGGCGCCATCTGCGCCAGAACTCTTCTGCGAGGAGTTGAACTCTTTTCCACTGGATACCGTATATGTCTTTGATGTCCGCGTCGTAGAAAGGTTCAACAGGCGACCCCGTTTTCTGTGTTAATAGCATGTTGGGAGATAACACGAAAGGAGAATCTGGATCGGTAGACACGGGAACCAGTGGTCGGTTGTTCACAATGGCCATTACTTCCATCATGAATGTTGTCAGCACTTGTGGGTTAAATCCTTCGAAGCAAACTGTGCCATCATAGATTCAAGAACCCGTCTAACGACACCGATTAGCCGTTCCCAACTTCCCCCCATGTGTGAAGAATGGGGTGGATTGAACAGCCATTTCACACCACTGTTGTACAGGAATTCTTTTACCGGGCCTTCCTCCACGTTAATAGCGTCAATGTGTAGAGGGTCTGTTGCGCCGAGAAAATTTGTGCCACGATCTGACCTGTACTGTACCACTTTTCCGCGTATGGCTTGGAATCTCCTGAGAGCATTTATGAAAGAAGAAGAGGACATCCCTTCCACAATTTCAACATGTATGGCTGCTGGTTAAGCACGTAAACAGTATAGCCCAGCGCTTGCTCCTGGCTGAACCACCTCTTTGTTTTCTGGTCAGGACATTCCACGGGCCGAAGGCGTCGGTAGCTACATAAGTAGGGTGGATATACTGATTCTGGCTCACTTTTCCCCATGTAAATGAATGGGGATTTCAGCGATTCACATTTTTTTTCCCCTAAAATTACACCCCCTTTTATCCCAAGGTATATTTTTTGTCTCCCCTTTTAACCTAGGGCATTCTATTCAAATAACAATGCACAAGATAAAGATTGGTTCAAGTAGCAACGTAGTAATGTGGTTTGTTCAAGGTGATTCTGAAGAGATATCTGAAACCTGTAAGCCGAGGGACACTCATTTTCAAATAAACAATGCATATTGTTTAGCTCACTCATTGAACCTATAAACATTTGTTCATTCTCATATTCCTTCAATAGTTTAATTTCTTTGCACAATAATCCCATCTAAAATATTAAAAAACAAAACATTTGAATCTTTATATTTTTCAAGATACCCCTTTTGTGCCATTATGAAATGATATACTTCTCTTAATGATCTCATCTGACCACTCCCTGAGTTGTAATATATTTTTGTATAAACCACACCATAAACAAGTTTTTTTTAAATGTTTCAGTTTGTGCTGTGAAAATGAGGAAGTGTTTTTTTTCGACACGGTCGTGCTGTAAATGAGGAAGTGTTTTTTTTCGACATCGTCGTGCTGTGAAAAAAACAGGAACTATTGTGGACTGACACCTCTGTGTTTATCTATACCAATTCAGAACACGTCAGGCTTTAAAACATAAGTTTAATTAAGTTAAGCTTCAAGTTTAATCAAGCAAGTAATTAAATCAGTTTAATCAAGCATTTTAAGTATGTTTCGAAAATGATTCATACAAGAGAATATAATCGCCCAATTATTTTCCAACGGTCTCACCAGAAGCGTCATTTCCTGTGGCCACACCTGATGTTCTGGAAATTCCTCATCGCTGCCTTATAAGTGATTCGCCAGACAAAGTTTCTGCCAGACAGGATTTTCATTTTACAACTGAGGCATCAACGATCGTTTCTCCCAACGAACAAAACAGCTCAACACAAAGCTGGTAAGTTGTAGATGGTTTTTCTCTTTGAACGATGAAGCAAGTGATTTATATTGAATCGTGATAATTCTGATATATATTTTTTTTCCTGGCAGTCCAGGCAGGAAGAAGAGAATTGAAAAAAGACTTAATGACTCACAGACAGTCTTATCAAGCCCTCTATATCTTACCATCTTGTACCAATGGTAAAAAAAACTGAGCCATGGACTTGCTCTCTTCCGATGAGATAACAGTTCACTACAAAGTTGGTTACGTTTTTGTATGGGTTTAGTTCCTCTTTGAACGATGAAGCAAAGATTATAAATTATATCGTGATAATGCTAAAATATTTTTGTTTTTGTGGCAGGTGCTGGATGACGTGGAATTTACATTTGACGATGAGGTGGATGAGATAAATGCCCTTATATTGATGAAGTCCAGTGATTTTAGAAGAGAATGAAAAACATTTGTAATGCCTGGTCCGAAGTCTATCAAGCCACTGATCTCGAGTGAATTAAACCAACGGTGAGACGTGTGTGTGTGTGTGTGTGTGTGTGTGTGTGTGTGTGTGTGTGTGTGTGCGTTGTGTGTGTTTGTGTGTGTGTGTGTGCGTGTGTGTGTGCATGTGTTTGTGTGTGCGTGCGTGTGTGTGTGTGCATGTATGTGTGTTTGTATGTGTGTGTATGTGTGTGTTGTGTATTATGTGTATGTATGTGTGTGTGTGTGTGGTGTGTTGTGTGTGTGTGTGTGTGTGTGTGTGCGCGCCGCGTGTGTGTGCGTGCGTGTGTGTGTGTGTGTGCGTGTATGTGTGTTTGTGTGGTGTGTATTATGTGTGTGTCTGTGTGCGTGCGTGTGCGTGGTGTGTGTGTGTGTGTGCGTGCGTGTGTGTGCGTGTGTTGTGTGGCGTGCGTGTGTGTATGTGGTTTGTATGTGTGTGTATGTGTGTGTGTGTGTGTGTAATTATGTGTATGTATGTGTGTGTCGTGTATGTGTGTGTGCGTGCGTGTGCGTGTGTGTGTGCGTGTGCGTGTGTGCGTGTCTCTGTCCCTGTCTGTTTGTCTCTCTGTATCTTCCCTGTCTGTCTTTGTATCTCTCTCTCTCTCTCTCTGTTGTCTCTCTGTCTCTTTCTACCTACCTCTCTCTATCTGTCTCTCCATCTATACCCTTGACTCATTATTTTATTTTTTTCAGCTCGATCACACAACATAAGTGTTGAACCAATCTGATACAACACATGATTTCTGGAGGTAAATGTTTCTGAATTATTATTTAGTTATTTGTTATTTATCTTTTATTAATATCACTCTTTCTTTGGAATGTCGCCTTATGTTGGTTCATCATTAGTTTGGACGCGCGTTTGCCAGTACACCGGAATCATTTTATTGGCCTCGGAAGGATGACAGCTGAGTCGGCCTCCTGGTGTGTTAATTCAGTGGTCAACGAGGCTTGAACTGAGAACCAACACCAGGCTTATTAATATTACCATGTAATTATCTTTATAAAACCTAATTATTATCCACTTTTTGTTCAAAACAGAATATGGTGTCTGAGTTCGAAATCACAAGACATCTGAAGAAGATTGCTGGGAAAGATTATACATTCTCGCAAATGAATATTAATATTTTCAATATTGATGAATTATATTTGTTTGTTTACAATTACTTGATTTTGAATTATAAAAAAGAATCAAGACATGAAGGGGGGTAGGTGCGCTCCCCAATGACCCATCACCTCCCATCCACCCCCTCCCCTCCCCGGTGTTGTGGGGAAGGTGGGGGTGGGATGAGGGAGGTGTGGTCAAAGGTGGGGGCGCACAGGGGGGGATGAGGGGGGGGGGGATGAGGGGGGAGGGGCTTGTGTGGGCGGGCTTGTGTGGTGGGGCGTGTGTGGGGGCTTGTGTGGCGGGCTTGTCTGGGCGGGGCTTGTGTGGGCGGGGCTTGTGTGGGCGGGCTTGTGTGGATGAGGTTTGTGGGAGAGATGGGTGGATGGTGGATGGGTGGAGCTTGTGTGGATGAGTGAAGAATTTTTAATTAAAATAAACATGTTGTGTGTGGGGAACTAATAACTAATCACTAATTATGTGAATATGATGAATGTGGTGGAGCTTGTGTAGGGTTGTGTGTATGGAGCTGTGTGCGGTTTGTGTTTGTGGAGCTGTGTGGGGGTGGGGTTTTTGTTGTGAACTTGCGTGAGTTTGTGTGGGGGTGGTTGTGTGAGCTTGTGTGGGTTTGTGGTGGAGTCAAAAAAAATTCAATTTATCTTTGTCTTTGTAATTCTTTGAATAAAATGAACCTAAAATCTCTTCCCTTCCAAATCATATATCTTTAAGTCCAAGGAACCGTATCTATTACAGAAACAATTTTAAAAAGTTCGTTAGTCCATCGTTTACGAAAACCTTTTTCAAATAGAGATTTCCACCTGTATATTCTTACGATATCACCAACTTTGAACTTAGGTTTTCTGACATTAATCTCTTTTTCATATTTTAATTTGTAAATGTTTCTGATGGTTTCATATTTGTTGACGTAATGAATCGTGTTATTATACTTATCCACAATATCCTGAATAAAAGATAACCATTGTTGTGAACCGAGTTGTGTGAATTTTTTATACAGTCTCTCTTTTAAGGTACGATTAAAACGTTCAACAACAACCGCCTTCCCTTCATTAAGGTACTGTATAATGTAATACTGTTATTTTTAGAAAATCATAAATGTCTTGTTATAAAAATCTCTACCCTCATCAGTCCACAAATTTTTTAGGTTTTCTCTTACTTCTTATTAAATATCTGTTGAAAGGCTAACATAAGAGTATTACCTGTTTTGTTTTAAAGGGGCAACCCATGCGTATCTACTCCTCAAATCAATAACGGTTAAAGCCTACTTGTACCCCTTATCATTATTGAGTTCAATCAAATCAGCAGACCAGATATAATCAACTTCCTGGAATAAACTTTCCTTCTCTGAAACTTGTGATAATTGGTTATGTAATTCATCAGCTAATTGCTCTCAGTCTTAATGACATCATTAGAGCCTATACGTTTTTGAATTTCCAAGTCCAAGTTTCAATTTAGCACTGATCATCTCTTCACGATGAACCTACTCAACTTTTTCTCTCAAGGTTGGATTTTTGTATCAAGAACAAATTATACAACATTTCTCTATGGGCTTCAGCTTTTCTTCTAAAGTTGTGGTATTCCCATAATCAATATCGTGCCTCATGCACCACTTCATCAACCCTATTGATAGGTTTACTCCATGGTTTAGGATTGTCTGCCTCATCTAATCTTTTATCCAAGTTTGTGCTGGACCCACAAGAAAGATACCCTGGTAGATGTAATTCCCCCGGTATTCCAGTCGTGTGTAAATTTACTTCCTGATAAAAACTTTTGTATATCTCCTCCGTTTGTGTTTGGAGATAAATTGATTTTTTTTTTGAACCACCACAAACCGAACATATACCTTTTTGATAACCCTGTTATTTTTACTTTTAATATATGAAATATTTTTAGTATTAGTTTCTTTTTACATTTGAGACAATAAACTCATTTATTTTAGAGAAAAATTCCTACAGAGTGCAAAAACCTTTTTAGTTTCCAACATGCACATTTGAATCTTAATTTTTAAAACATAAAGAATCCTTAGAAATGCCTTCACTCTCTCCTGCATTTATTTAAGAAAAAAAAAAATGAAAAACTTGAATTAACATCAAATCCCTCTCCCTGAAAACGATGTCAATAGTCTTGTCGAAAGTATTGCAAATAGACTTGTCAATTCTTTGTTTTCCTCCTCGGTGGGTTGAGTTATTTTCTTTAATACCCCAATCTTTTTTAATCTCACTGGTTTCCATATTTTGATATTTATTCATTCTCTCTTTTCCTCCCTCTCCTCCCTCTCTCTCTTCTCTCTTTCCTCCCTCTCTCTCTTCTCTCTTCTCCCTTTCCTCCCTCTCTCTCTTCTCTCTATTCCCCTCTCCTCCTTCTCTTTCTTCTCTCTTTCCTCCTTCTCTCTCTCTTCTCCTTTTCCTCTCTTCTCTCTCTTCAACTCCTTCCTCGTCCCTTACCTATACTTGAATCACTTACACCCCATAGAATATCATACATATATTCATCAGGATTTCTTGTTATTCCTGTATCCAAAATAACTTTTTACAACAGGAAACCAATAAAATTTTTTTTGAATTTCTAAAAGAGCCTTACTTTTTCTTAACTTTATAATTTTTTCATTATTTAACATTTAGTTAATTCCAAAGTTGTCGTTTATCAACATCAGCATAAAGCCAATCTTTTATTGAAATACATCATTCTTATGTGTAGAACATATTTATAAAATACCGAATACCTTTCTTGAAGGTATGCTTGGACACAGAAATGATAATTTTCTTGAAGCCTTCTTGCCGTCATTTATTATTAGAAATATATGTTAGAATAATATTATGACACGAAACACCTCCCCATCTTCCCATAGTTAACATTTTGTATTTCCCTACTTATTACATATAATCCTGTTTTTCTGTTTTCATGATATAAACAAGAGCAAACCATTATTATATTTACCCTTATAAATTCTTTTATTTGTTGTGTTACTAATCGTGGACCCACAAAACTCATTCTCGAGATACCAAGTGGATAATATTCTTCCTTACGAGACTGATTTAATTGTTCCAGGTCTTCGAGGTTATTTTAAATGACCAATTATTACCTAAATCATTCATATTCATACCCCATTGTTCTATCTCATACAAATGATACGCCCTTCTTTAATAAAATTTATTTTAATTCGCACTGTGAATTCTGTATGACCTGGAGATAATATCAACACTTCTGTATCTTTGGAATACACGCCGTTTTATTTAAGGATATATATTGTGATAAATCGCTTAATCTCACCAATCATTCGGTCAGTCGGGCTTGATAATTTTAATTTATAAGCATTTTTCATGTTAATTTTTGGTTATATTATATTTATGTCGTTCAGTCTGTGCCTTTGTGTAATAATTTGATAAATCAATATCCAGTTTCTTGAGATACACCAAATAGAACCATCTTAACAACATAAGTCATTATATTAGATAAAAAATAATATCATAAAATTTTTATTTTTGTTGAGTTGAAATAACACATATAGACATAATGACCACACACTTAGAATTTAAATTCTTGGACTTGAAATGTTTGATAAACACCATTCTGTAGAATTTATACTTCAACAGGTGGTGGAAGACCAAAACTATCAAAATATATATGTCTTGACTATTAAAAATACAAACCCAATGAGAACCGTTACCCATTAATATCTTCTAAGTTCATAAAATATTCTTGTATGTTCCGGCACATTTGTAATTCATCTCTCATACAAATATAACCACATAGAATTTTTAATTTCTTACAATATTTGACAAGTTGTAAATTTGATGTTGTATTCTTTCCAAATTCTTTAAACCACTCATCAATGCTCATTTATATTAGAAAGATATATCCATTACCCCTTTTAGTAATTTTAACACCTGCTTGTGCGATAGAAGAAAGCATTATCTCCAACTAACAAATCTCGCTTTATCAGCAGACCTTCAAGTTTTTCAGCAAAATCTACAATTACAACCACTTCCACTAATTTGTTTCTCCAACTCTTTGTTATGTCTTTCCAATCTTTTTGAGCCTGGAGTTGAGCCTTCCTTTCATGGCAGTTTTCACCGCTGTTGAAATACCACCGTCCAATGCTCCAACCGCACTTAAACCATCAAATAAAGGAATTAGAAATGGGAGAAATCCTCCACTCGTCTCTCTTATTGAATATTTTTTCAACATTGGTTTTGTCATTTTAATTTTAAGTGAGCCAGTATCATTCAAGATTTAAACCTGTGTCTCTTGTGAGCAAAAACATCAATTCTTACTGCTCCTTTTCTCTGAATTGTATTAACGTTAACATACAAGGCTTTTGATTTTGAACACAAGATGATAGTTTATGAAGATTGATTTATTAACATATACCCAGTTGTACTTTGCCACTCATTTATTTAACAAAAAATTATCGTGAGACTAATCATAACACCATTATCTGTATTAATCTGCAATTCTGTTTCTTCCAAAAGCAACACAATATGTATCAATCTCTCAACTCTCCTCTTTCAATGTATAGGGAAGTATCCACTCGATTAGACTTATAGTTCCTTTTGAGCGCTCAGGTCAAACGCATAGATTGTATACAAACTTTTAAATGCTGTCATATTCCAAAATGGTTCTTTATTTCCATTACTTTCACACACCTTTTTGGTAAGACTTGTATGCTTTCAGCAAAATCATTTTTCCCCAATTAATTTCCATCTATCTCGTGGATAAAATGTTCCATCTAGAGAAACACGAAGTTGTTTCACCTTAGCATTAATCACTCAATGCATTATTCTTATCAAGTCGCAGTATCACCATCTGGCTTTTTAAAAAATGATCCACAGATATCGTGGCTTTCCTTCCAGAACAACCAAATTCCACGTGTAAGTGTTTGGTTGAGTTTAAACGTGTTGACATCTCTCGTTTGAGGTATGAACACCGAGTTGGTTTCTTTGAGTTAAGTTCTCTATCAACATCTCTTCTGTTTTAAGATTAGGAGTTATATCACTAATATACCAACTCATTTCATCAATTACAAATTTAATTCTGATCACCTAAAAGCACTAGCAACATCCAAAAAGTAATCTATTTTCATTAATATCCTTTGTAGTTGAAATCTAATTTAAGACCATACAGAACTTTATCATGATCACAAAATCCAAATATACCTTTAGAGGAACTGCCACAGTAAAACTATTACCTGCTTTTGTATCATCATTATACATTCCTTTCCTTTGATTATATCAGGGTCTGTGTTTGTTCCGTTGACATATCAGGAATAAAACCTTCGACAGCCCCCTTTCCCATTCTATCACCAAATGAATATAGTGTAAATTTCATCATTTCAGATACAGCAGAGACATAATCAACCGCTTCAACTTCTTGTGTTCCAATGTACAAACGAACACTATCAAACATTTTTCCAGAAGAAATCATTTACGAGTGTAGCGTTTGTGTTATTCCCAGCCTTAGTGAATGTAAATTTACACAACAACGAAACTTTCGGATAGATTCAAATAGGTTTGTTGATATTTATTTCAAAACTTTTGTACCATTTTATTCCAGTCTGTTCCAGTTATTGCATTTACCTTGAAGTAATCTTCTTTTTAGTGGAGTTTGAGATAATAATTAGTATCTCCAAATCATAGATTCTATCAATTGCTTCCATATTGTATTTATTTAGGAAAAAGATGTTAAAACTTTTGAAACCCTGATCCAAGTATGTCGAATTATTTCTGTCGTTCTTGGGGAGACAACTGAGTTTTGCTTTCTTAATTTCTTTTATTGCTTGTAATTTATGAGATTCCTTTTGGGCATCTTTTATACTCTTTATAGCACCGCTACATTCCCACAGCAGAAGCAGTTGAACCAATTAGGTCTTTATGTTAAGAATAGTTGAACCGATACCCATTAGAGTATCATTATCATCTCCTCGAAATTGATGTCCGACACCCTTTGTCTCATAGGTTTATAGTATCCTCTACCAAGATACATACCTTCGCCCTTGTAGTATGGGGAAAGGAACATCCCACCGCTGTAATTATTTTATATTTCCCAACTCGGTGTTTCCTCAAACAATAACCATCGTATTTATTTATTGGAAAACTCACGTAGTGAATTCTGATGGATATAAACTCTCCATTAAAAAGAAATCATAACGATTTACTTGGTCGGTTAATCCTAAAATTTACTCGTGTATGGTTTTTCCTGACACAGGAGATAAACCAATTTTTGGGTTCATATTGAATTTATACCAATTGGGGTTGAGTATGCGCTGAATGAAAATATTGTTATTTGTTTTATTCCATCATTATAAGCACCATCAATCAAATCACAGTGAATTAATACCGAATTTATTCCTGAGGATATTTGAATGACATTATCACTGTAAAACGTCCCATTAGTTCAATCTTTTTTGAGGAGAAACCCCAATAACTCTCTATGAATTATCAATTGTGAATCAAACTTGTAGTTATTTAAGTTTAATCGTGATTTTGAAGTATGTTTTGAATGTCTATGACAATATTTTTTGGTTCATCACCCCTGTTCTTTCATAAGACGAAGCATTTCGGAAGATATTTGAGAAATCTCATATGCCTCCGGGTGAGACTGTTATCGTCTTTGTTATCCACTTCCCGGAATAAACTAAACTTGTCATTTTATCAGTTATTATTAAATAAGGTATTATAAGTTTCATGGACAATAAAGATGCCTCATATTCTGTTGTTGTGTAAGTGTAGTGGGTATGGGATGAAGAATGTGTGTCGCTTGTTTGTGAATTGAAACGTTAAGTTCATTGGCGGTTGGGGGTTAGCTGTATGCTATCCGGTCCACACCGGAGAGGCAGAACATTCAGCAACAGACAAATAGGCAGGATTGTGGGGTTCTACCATTTTTCTGTGCTGTACACTCAAATACCTCTTAGATCCCAAAACATTCTTCACACACCTGTATGTCCAGAAACCCTCATATCCCTTCTTGAAACGAAGCAAAACATCTCTCAGACATCCACGGATCATGGACTATTGTCGGTCAAAGTACTTAAAAAAAAAATCTGTGTGTGTCACCGCTATAAATTACAAATAACAATGGCCCGAGTAATCTGAGGAACTCCATTACTTATAACTTCCCACTCTGACATCCTCCGACTAACAACCACCCTTTTCTTCCTTTCCCCAAGCCAGTTCGTGCTCCATTTCGCCATGTACTGAAGACTGCCAGATCCAACCGTGACTCACAGCCTCTTGTGTAGCAATTTATGAAATACCTTCCAGAAGTCTCAAAATGCTACACCCACTGCTCTTGCTTCATCTACACAATCAGCAATTGCCTTAAAGAATTCCAACAAATTTTAAGATGTAATTTCCCTTTCGCAAATCCATACCGGCTGTCCAAATTATTTTTTTCAAATTGGCTCATCTGCTCCAATACCTTCCCCATGGTGCAGAAAGGTCAACGGGTCACTAATGTTTCCCTTTAGCCCCATACAAGGATAGATTGTACAAGGTTATACGGAGACATGAGGTTTTTTTTATATCGTATTGTGCTGTTTGTGAGTCCAGGGAGAACAGTTGTGAACCCCTCGGGAAGGACAAAGAACATGCACATAGGTTTAAAACTAGTTATGTCAAAGTATTCTGTTTGGAAATTAAGTGAAATAGTGATCATGGGGATAGATGTGCATTGCAAATGTGAGTTAAACTAAGTTCACGTTCTTTCCTTCCTTGACACTCAACTCGAACCATTTCCCGCTAAACACATATGCACATGCATCACAACCTCTCCACATCCTTCCTTTCACGAATAAATTGTCGAGGACATAGTGCAATTGGCTTGAGTAAGGGAGGGCATGCTGAGGCTACGTTCCAGTTGCCCCTAGCAGGAGAGTGCTAATCTTCGAGTCCCCTGCCATTTCCCGGAAAGATTACCTGCAGGGGATGCTCTACCAATCGGGCACCGTTCTCGACCAATGACTATCAAGGAGGGCGAAAGGAAGGACTAGGCAATGTGCAGAAAGACTTTCTGGTAGAAAGTCGAACAGCTTTTCTCTCACCGTGGCTCTTCTTCACTTTACATGAACCTTTCTCCGATGATTCTTCTTAACATACCAAGTTTCTTCTCTTGACTTTCCTCCCACCTCTCTGACCTTTTCCATTTCCTACTTTCTGCGGATTTCCCCCACATACTGATGCACACTGAAATCCCAGCGAGCCTTCCAATAACCCGTTGTCGTCACGCAACCATGGAGCCACCGTCTCAGCTCGTGTCACCGCACGAGATTCAAGCCAGCTACGCAGTCCATTGCGTTGGGTCAAAATAACATCAAAAGTTCCCTGCACTACCGGGGAGCTGATGTAGAGGAGGAAGGAGTCCAAGAGGAAGTGCGAGGGAGGCGAGCCTGAACAGCCGAAGAGTGGGTGACCGCAGCTTCAACCGAGGTTGTGAAATGTGCGTCATGCCGCATAAGACACCCCACACTTCTTTCACACCATTTCTTACCCCTCTCCCCACACTCTCTTTCCTTTCTTGGGGTGTCTGGATCCATTTAACGTAAAGGTGCTAAATAATTGTTGTAAGGCATCCGATGGCAGGTTTAACGCATAGGGGATAAGTGGGAATGTGTCTGTGCCTGTGTGTTTATGAATATTGTTTGCCTTGCCTTTCCATTAATTTTAATTAACGTCTATTAATATTAAATAACTAACGGTAACATTTAATTAACTAACCTTAACTTACCAATTAACTACATATTTTGGGGGGCAACCCCCCCTCCAATATCAAACATTATGTCACCAGCTCAGACATCGGTAAACACACTGCAAGTGCTAATCACCCCGAGCATTTTCACAGAACGTACCAAGGAAGCAATTCGGAGTAATTAGTTAATTGGTAAAGTGACATCAATCCAGGTGTTATCAATCAGGATGATCAATCTCTCAACTTTATGTATAAATGGCACCGTATGTGTTTTTTAATCCTGTCTCTGATGATGGGCTTGAGTGAGAGCTTGAAACGTTAGACGATATAAAACTTTCGTCTCGGTGATCGATTTTGTTAGATCTTCACATATACATATACATAATCAACGGAATCCATTGTAAACTCTCCAACCTTTAACTGAACAAACAATGACTCAACAGTTTCGATTAACAACATGTGACAAGCAACACGCTTCCGTTAATTTTCATCACTCTTGAGAAAGGTTATCATAACATCCCCCTAAATACCCAAAGGTGGAGGAGGGAAAAGCTAGACAACCAATCAAAGTACGTATCACGTCACTTGCGCATTCCAACCGTTCACCAATTTAAAAAATAATCAACACATTAATGTATCAAACAACATACTCAAATAAACCAATTAGATAACACCAACAAAATTTCAGATAACATGAGAAAATAACACTGGGGAACAATTTTTTTCTTATTATCTGTTGCATGAGATTTTTCAACTTATTCTATGTATTTTAGCTGATTTCAAATCTGAAATCGGTTTTCCTCTACATGCTCTAGTTTTCATGCAATTTGAAACTTGCGATTTTCGCAAAAAAGGACACCCATTGCTATTTGCACTAGGGATAACTTGAGAACTCGGGGTGCGATTTCGGACTTTAGTGGAAATATACGATGCCTAAACTGCTAAATAACTATAGACCGTATTCGTTTTGCTGCGAACGATTTGCTCACGATTTATTTGACATCAATTTTCTTTATCTTTATTGATAATTATTTATCTTTATTGATATATATATTCTTTAACTTTATGTTTTTCTTTGTTTCAGATCTGAT
>CM068968.1:6031486-6042106 GCA_035128595.1 Eptatretus atami
TAGCCAGACATATTCATAAACTTCGGTTAAGGCATCTTTTGCCTCACGCCATCTTCTCTCCTCTCTCTTTCCACCCCTCTATCTGTTCCCCTTTGGATGCACCAAAGAGCATCCTTACTGACTCGCAATCCACATTTTCCTTCTTGCACGACATCACCACCCCCATATTGCACTACACCACACCTCCCACCCCACACCTTAGACACCAGTTTCCTTTCCCCCACCTCCCCCGAAGCGTACTGGATGCGTTTGGTCAGCCAACCGCACCAGGTATTGCGCAGGCCGCTTGTGTAAATTGTTTGCCTTTTGTCGCACCCCACAAATTCCTTGCTATCCCTGCTGTACATAATAATAAACCCACTTTACTGTGCTCCATACCTTTCCTCGAGTGATTGTAAATAAATGCTTGCATAGAAATGTTCCCAGCGAGTTTTCATCTTTTCCTTCATTGGTCCAGCATGGTTCGTATCCAAGCCTAGCTGGGACGTTATTCCCCAACGATCTGTTTTTTTAGCCGGTACGTCCTTGGGCAGTTACGCTCAGCTGCATCTGATCTGGTAAGGTGATCCGGTTTGAACAAGGCTTACCAAGGGTGTGTCCCGCAGTAATTAGATCCGTGACCATTAGGTAAACGGTATTTATTAGACTGAGAACCCAAAGTCACGTGGTCGAGTTATTGGCGTTCACGGTCGATTAGCGACCCGCCGCGTCACGGAGTTATCCGTGTGCGACGGCCTGCGATTCCGGAGAGTTTGGTGGGAACCCGAGGCAGCTTCAACATATAAACAGCTATTATTCAACAAGATACATATATATATATATAAACAGATGTTTGGTACTACAGAACTTTAATATGGATACAAACAAACACGACATAATAGTGACCGAAGCTTTTCGTGCTGCACTCTTCAGGGTAAAAATCGCAGCAAGTGAAGGAGGAATTGAAAGTACGTGCTTTATACGCAGGTCTCAATAAGGTAGACGCTGATTGGTTCAACCATAATGACATCACAGTTAATCCGAACGCCCATTGGTCGGCTCATCATCTTCACCTCGAGCTCCCATTGGCTGGAGCAGAGTTCATCAATGATTGACGTTTGCAAGTTCCACATCCTGGAGAGAGGGGGGATGGGTTTCCCCCAAGGTCCATTCACCATTTGTTACCGTACTTCCCTTGATCTTTCCATGCTGAAAGAGACACAGATCGTACAA
The DNA here is from genome assembly GCA_035128595.1 of Eptatretus atami. Classification (NCBI taxonomy): domain Eukaryota; kingdom Metazoa; phylum Chordata; class Myxini; order Myxiniformes; family Myxinidae; genus Eptatretus; species Eptatretus atami. The sequence continues at coordinate 6,032,699 of CM068968.1, forward strand.
ATTCCTTTTGACGACATAATATTGGATCGGTGGTAAGGATGAAGGTTGCTTCCAAAATACGTAAATGAAAGGAATTCCGACCTCGGCTCAATATCCTGAACATATCTGCATTGTACTGGTCTGCACAGATAGGCTTGGCAACCAGCAATAGAACCTTGCAACCAGTCGTCAATGCAGATTGAAGCAGTAGCAATGCATGTTGCTGGTAATTTCTACAATGCTCACACGATTGGTTCTAACCCCACAAATCGTTCTTCGAATCGCAAAATAAGGCATATGTTTCTTGATTCGATCACCAATCTTAGTCGTTCCACACGTACCGAGTTCACATCAAGAGTTCTACCCACGATGGCTTTAGTTCACCTAAGCAGATTATTCACCAAATCATTTCATTTTTGCAAAAGCATGAAACTGCACAGGGATACTACTACCCCTGATCTTAAAAAAAAAATGGACCCCCAAATATCAACGCCCCTAGTGCCAACATCTTGATTATAAATATTTCCGCCAAAATATGCATTTCGTCTGTATATTTGTTGTTATTATACTGCTTCTAAACACAGATATATGTGTCTATATATATTTGTCATTACTTTTCTTTGTTTTCATCCTTTGTGAGAAATATTGGATCTCAAGGCAGTTTATGGCACAAATTTGAAATAAGTAAAACATGCAGATAAACATTACTAAAAAAATGTTCTATTACTTTTCAAGATTGCAAAGGACATGTTAATGATGGAAAACAGTTCCAGCTCGTTAACCAATAACTGTAGCCTGAAGTCCCAGCCACAATAACTGCCCTTGGCATCTTTGTCAGAACAACATCCGATCACTTTTCACAGCCCTGCCAGACCGAGGACAGTCATGTCGAGGACTGAACAGGATTTCAATCATTTGAACAAACCATAGTGAAAATTCTTAAAGAACCTTGATTATACATTGCTTGCTTTCATTACATTCGGCCAATCTGATTTCAGATACACAGATCCCTTGGCTAAATTGGCCCCATTGATTCTTTGCAATAGCATTTACACATGCTAGATGGTTCCTGTCACGTACGCACTCATGACCACTCTTCACCAAAATTCCAGATGTTTATTGAGCATTCATCGTTGGTTGCCTTTACTTCAAATAAAACAACATTATATTCTCTGCCTAGACTGACCAAGCCCATGAAATCATGAATGCCGTACATTTGAAAAGTATGCGGTCCTTCGCCTCACCGAAAACCCTGGTATGCCCTACAATTACGATGGTGGCTGGCCCTCATTGTCAGCCATAATAGCTATATTTGAAGAACATTATCCCAATGATGTAAAAACGATGCTATACAAGCATCACGCAACAAAAACCACTAGTTCACAAAATCCTTTTATTAAGCATGTTGTGTTCTTGTCTCTACCTAGAATAAATTAGAAATCCATTTCTTTATCGAGTAAGATTGCTTACATTACACACCAGGAAATCATGCCAATACTTGTTGAAACTATCCAACAGATTCCATATGCAACATCATAAAAACCTACAACTTCATTGAGGTAGGCTCTTAAAAAATGAAACACCAATCAGTGCAATCCAATACTCAAGAACACATTCCCACTATTTCAGTCGACGAAATAAGGCGGCCAATCGAAGACAAGCAGAAATCTCTTGAAACTCTAAGAGTGACTGTCGTTGTTTCTAGATATGTGCATAGCCAGTCAAGAGAAAAAATCTTAGAGGAATTTTCAAGCACGCAGAATCAGAAATTTCCACCATCATTATCTACAGCAGCGAAACTTAGCAAGGAAAAAATCTGATCTCCTGGATGTCCTTGAATCTGCGGAAAATCAGTTCAGCTCCTGAATACCCCAAACTGCTGAATAAGAATACTTGATGATGCTGCATGGTTACTTTCTACCAGTGGAGAATCCAGGAACCTTTGGGAATATTGCCAGAGTATTTACCAATATGTAGTTTCAGAGCAGGAAAGGTCTCTTCGATCGATATGTTTGGATGTTTATCGGAGAAACACTTTGAAGCTACAGCAAGAGCAAAATAGAAGACAGGCTCGTTAGACGGCGTCTCCCAAATTAAGCTGCAGCAATTGAAAAACTTCCTTCGCAATATACAACAACGATGAACTCTTCCGTTCCTATTGCTGAATCGCGTCAAAACGACACTGGACAGGTCTATTGCATCCACTGTTCATGAGATTCACTCTAATATGAACCACAAACTCTGGAGACTTTACAACCTCTCACCATATGAGGACGGGCTGGACACCAGATTCTACTCCATGTGAAATGATCCCCTAATTCTGATTTAAAATGTTGATGATTCAGTACTTTGACATGCTTGTTGTTATTGGCGTTGACTCATTTCAGAACTTGAAACCTTAGAAAAAACTTCATAGCATTTGAACAAGAGCGAAAGAATTCATATATTTTTTACGATTACTATTTCCCGTGCATGAAATAGCAACAGCAATTGCCCTGAATGCAAAAGGTTCCTTTTTTCATGCTTTCTCAGATGTTACACTACACCTCCTTGCAAATAATTGCAAGAAGTCTGCGTGGAATACCTATTGCATGGCAGGAATCACTAGTTTTTGCATTTTGTCAATCACCAGTGCACCATTCTACCAGAGAAATATCATGAAAACTTGAACCTTTGTGCTCCTGTACTGTCTACCAGTGATATGTAATGTGAACACTGCAGAATGACCCACTTGTTTTCACAGATTCAAGACCCTTGATAAAACATTTCCGCCATACAAAGCAGCCGTCGAGATCACACAAGGAGATCAGATATTAATTCAAGCCGACATATCTGCGGACAATCTTGAACAGCGCCACAGCTCCCAGTCCGTTCGACTGGCTGGGAGACCGATCAGGACAATTTCAGGCCTAAATGACCCAGTTCTACCTATTGCCGAAAAGCTTGCCTTGAGCTCTTATGCATGCAAGTTACCAAGTCCTGCAGAGAACTGCAGAATGTTATAGAACAAATTCACAATAAAGTCCATTTGCACTCCCTGTGCATATGTGTGGCACTTGTTATGAAGAAACTGTCTTCACAGGAAATTAAGACTGCTTCGTCATGACAATGAGAAACCAGAAAAACCTAATATGCCGGCTTTGATTTTTCTGCCACTAGGGCACCAATAGGGTTCATTAATTAATCTCTGCATCCTTACAGGATGTCGAGGTTTGTCCTAAAATGATCAGGTATGTTCTGAAAAATGATTGATTACATTCAGAGTTGCTTCGCATTAAACTTAAATATGGAATAATGAACCTTTTTCACTTTCATACCCACTTATGAAATCAAGTAGACATAATCAGATATCCTTTACAGCATGTATTTATGCATCTTATGCCCTGAAAAAGATGCCATCTGGTTGATTGACACTGAAACATTGAATTGCTGTTTAATTATGTTTCATCAGGATTAACAACATAGAATTCAATATTTCTAATTGGTGCCCATCCTTGAATTTCAAAAGGCTACATCAGGTTTGCATGAAAGACTTAAAATGAAGTTCTATCCTGAAAATTAGCGGTTCAGACTTAAAATAACTTTTGATCGGTCTTAATTTTGAATATAACAAAAGTCAAATTAAATCAGCCATATTTTAAGTTCAACAGATCTGCCACTAGGGCACGGATTTTTGGTCCATTTTTTTAAGATCACTAGGTAGTAGATATCCTGTCAAAGTTCATTCTTTTCTGCAAAAACTGAAACATTCTGGTGCTTACCGTGTCACTACTTGTATGTCTGACTTTGAGCCTGCTTGATCTCATCGCAAAGCATGGCTTCAGAGAACTGGAAGTCCCGAAAGTGAAAGCAGCTCGAGCTCACGAATATAGTGGGATCCTTGCAGAAGATGACTTCGCCTTTGTATTGTCCACAGGAGATGGTGCCTCAATACATGCCTGCAGCAGGTTATATGCAGCGTGCCATGTGTCTGGTTGCTCCATTTTCACAGCGATCATGATAAGAGACGACCTTGCCATCCGTCAGCACACACCCTGTCTCTCCCTTAACTTGTAACAGAGAAGTGCTGCAGACTTGTCCATTTGGCCGATGTCTGCAGACTTTTGGTCAGCCAGGTCATACTATTGAATGCCACCCTGTTGCATTGTCCTGCTCTTGTGCCCGGGCCATTCTCGTACTTCTGCAGTGCGTTAGCATTGCCTTCAATCTTGCACCACACTCTTTCTCAGTCTCATTTTGCTCGCTATGATGTGTTGCCGATGAGCTGTTCATTGAGCCTGGACTGAGCCTCCTCTTCAGTCCTTTTTGTCCTGCGATGGGTTGCACTGTGCTGTTCATTTTAGCCTGGTACTGCTCCTCTTCATCTTCGTTGTCTCTTCTGGTTCGCTTAAGCCTGCACACCTGACATTACCATGTATCCGACGTATGAAAAATTTTCTAAAACGCTTGCACACGTCAATACGTATGGGTAAGTTTGTATAAGTTAAGAGCACCTGCATACGTCGTAGATCTCTAACGTCTAGTACGCCGAATCATCGACAAATTTTAACATGCTCCAAAATTCACGTTTATCCAGCGTATGACCACACATTCCGCTACCTGCCATAAGTTGTATCACGTTACCATCGTTACACACTCGACACACGTTTACTTTAAGTTACTCATAAGTCGAAACACCGGAATGTTTAGCGTCCCGAAACTTATTCTACCTAGAGTACTTGTTGTAGGCACTTACCATCTGTTGACAACACGTCACACACGTTATTTAAGTTACTATAAGTCGAAACCGCTGCATGTAATGTGTGCGTGTCAGCTTTCCAGACTCCATGTTTTGGTTTTTTTTCTTCGGCTGACGCGTATGTTGACACTTCATTTCCGGCGTATAATATAATATAATTAATAGGCTGCCGCTCACAGTAAATCATAACCGCATTAGAAATCAATTTACATCAACGTCAATGCCGAAGAAAAAAACAAAAAAAAAAACATGAGTCTGAACACTACGGTTCCTCCTGTTGAAGCCCATTTTTATTATACCAATTCCCTAAAACGTGCCAATACCCATTAATACAGAGGCTGTAGTTAGTTAACACTTCAGTAAGTCGTGGTCTCCGGAAACGTCAAATACATCAAACTCAATATGCTTTGTAGAACTTACTCATAGTACAAAGCACTACTCATAGTTCAAAGCACTACACATAGGTTAGAAATAAGTTTGGGACTATAAACATTACTCACGTGTTTCACTTATGAGTAACTTACATAACGTGGTCACGTGTTCAACGATCGCATAACGTGCCTACAACTTATGCCAGCGTATCGGAATGGTGCGTCATACGCTGGCATACGTCGAAAAATTTTCACAATGCTTAAAAATTTGTCAGGTACTTGCGCTACTACGACGATATCCAGGTGCTCTTATATACAAAACTTACCCATAACGTATTCGACGGGCCAGCTATTCGCAAATTATTCATAGGTAGGCTACCTGGCTTAAAACTCAAGTGTGACAGCGCTTACACTTCATGTCTAGTCGTTTGATTTAATTCGTCAGCCGCAGCTTTAATAGGCTACCCACTGTGATCGTCGCATACCGCCCTGCTATCCATAAATTAACATCGTTGGGCAAGTTCGGAACCCACGACAACCCTAAGCATTCGTTGTATAATATCTATATGTTTCGAAACTTTCTGTGTACGTACTAATATGTTTGCATACGTCCAACTCTTATAAATACGCCCAAAACTAAAAAAACATCAATAGTTCAGCGTACGCCAGCCATTACATACATTTGATACTGCCATACCGCTTGTAAAAACTCAGTTGTGACAACGGCTTCAGCTACATCTCCTTGGACCAATGAGCTCTCCTTTTTTGGGCATCTAAAATCAGAGTTCAATTTAATGAAAGCTTTTGTAACGTTCACTGCGTCCTCTCCACTGTCTGTCTTGTCTTATTTTTGAATCAGTGTGAAGAAATAAAAGTCGAGACGAAGAAAATCAATCAATTGCTCAGAAAATGGAAGCGGGCCAAAAAAGACACCATTTTGTTTTCTTTTTTTATTAAACATCTAAGCATGTTCCCAACTTTTTTGACTACCGCCCCCTTCTCCCTCTTGGACCGGCCCAATGCTCCCTTGTTATTTCGTGTCGGACACCCAGTTGGCAATAGTAGTCCGAAATTTATGTAGATCGGAATCAAAAATAACAAAGCCAACATATTTCTGAATAATATTTTACTTTATTTTACTTACTTCCTTTACTTTCTATTTATTTTCACTACCTACAATGTTTCAGCAGAACACGTCAGTGAGCAAACTGGAATCTGTTTATCACAGGCCCAAATACCGTAGTGTGAAGGGGCCTGGTGACTCGCTGCGAGATACACGTCTGGCTCATCTCAGTGAGTAGAAACGCAATCGCCCCTCTTGGTAATTCAACGTTTTTGATACTGTCAGCATTACCATCACGGCGCTAACTTCTTCAACGAGTATGATGTGGGACCATCGCAGCATTCTGCCGCTGTCCACATCGGTATTCGCCCGCTCCAGAAACCAGAACTTGCCGCTATTCATGCTGCGAATTTCCTTCGCCTCATCATTCATTCAAAAGTTGATAATTTCTCCTGAATTCCCTCACATCTCGAATTCACATTTATGGGTTTATCACCCAATCTGCACCGACCAGTCTAGGATGTCTCTTGAAACGCTGCTCCATATCTCAAGAATCTTCTCAGGTTGATTTGCAATAACGAGCAGCTCTTCATCAGAAACAGCAGTTTCCTTTCCAACGGGAAATGGTACATATATCGCGGCTGCAGTTCCCTTTGCAGATCCCTTGGTACGAACTTGCCCGATCACTTATTGTCTTTAATCAGCTTTCTATATGTCACCCTGGAGTTGTTTTACATCATCAGTATACTGAATATGTCCGTGAGTTAAGCCACATTCATGCTCAATCACATTCACTTTCCCGATAACTCTGGATCATTTCCGACAAACTCGACCACGTCGAGAAGAGATTGGAAAATACGCGTCAACAGGTGCCTGTGACAACATCGAACTTCGGTAGGCAACAGAGCCTCTCGAATGGTTCATTAAATTCTCCTGGAAAAGCTGACAAACACCATCATCAAACACACCTTGATTTTATTCACTTGCTTTGATTACTATTTGAGTGATGTATGAAGTCTGTCTGAGAGCTTTGCTACCAAATGCTGGCGTGGCACGACACATAATGATTCCGAACACGACTACCTGTTCTTCAGAACCAATAAACCACCTGGCGCACATCTCTGGCCCCGTCCGGCGACAGCGAGAATGTCTCCATCGGTATTCTTATCAGTTAAATACTTCTCAACGTTTGGAAGATGGAAAACCTTCTACGTGTGATAACGCAAATAACAATTCTTCACCATTTCCTTATCACCTAGTGAAGCAACGTCCAGCAGGATAACAGAGCTTCACTGTCACGCAAATTGACTCATCCAGCTGGATGGCGATTGACTCTCAGCTCACCAACCAGCTTATCTTCTACATCTTATATCATTCATCAATCGCCTGCACTGAATCATTGCTGAGCGCAATCGACAGAGACTGATACGGTATTCCTGGCCCATAAAACAGTTTTTCATCACTTCCCAACAGCCGGTTTATAAACGGTTCAGCCGAGAATACGGTTTTCCAATCTGCGATAGCATTACAGCTTAACGACCTTCAGTCCTTATCCAAGCTTTAGGCTGCTTTGAACATTGTCTTTACCCATGATCACTTCTCAATTCTCTTTCAGTGATTGAAATAGCTAGCCTCTCGCGAGCCTTTACACTGTGCTTTTTACTCAGTGCTCGCTCAGTCGATGTTTCATGCTGCATTACAGCTGATACCACAAACAAACACATCGTACTGCGGTTCTTTCAATGAATGAATCCATAACTTGATTATTCAACGGAATACTGACAACACCTTTCTTTGACGGCCGTACATCGAAAGCACCGACCGTGAACTTTTTTGAATCACGAAATCATACGCTAAGATGTCAAAAACTAACATTGTGATAGGCCAACAATAATTATATATTTCCGCGTCCTCTTTGTCAGCTGCGCCATCGATTTCACCCTGCCTGTCAAAAAAAAATTTCTTCACATTTCCAAACGTAGCTTACAACAGCGCACACAAACACAATGCCGTGCCGCCCAGTACTCGTGCCTCGCTGGGAATCTGCACTGCCAGATATAAAACATGTATATGTATCACACCATGTGTGTATTAAAAAAAACACTGACTTGCATTGTTGTAAACAATCTTAATGCTTGAAGAACTTAATGTTTTCAGAATAAATACATTCCTTAAAATTTGTCATATTTTACAAAAATGGCCTACCTGTCCCTATTTGCTGTCTTTAATTTCTTCTGGACGCGCCCACGTCAAACGAGGAGACCGGCAACGGGCATTGTATGCGCCATATTTGCCGAATGCGCCTAACCTTGTCAGACGCAGGAAACCCAATGAGCGCTCCTAATCGCCCTGCCTCTAAATGCCTTGCCCCCCCAAAGCATTCCAGCGCTCCCCTACCACTCATGAGCTGGGAAGCGCCCCCCTGAAATTCCCAGCGCCCCACTGGATGTAGGACCACTCTGAAACCACTAATCAAGTTGTATACTCTAGACTGCTGATTCCGAATATGGCTTTAGGTTTTGCTCTGTGATGCCGTAGTTCTCAGTTATAAAGGACAAAAAAAACCATACACGACTACTTTATATATTTTTAAAATAATAATAAAAGAAAAAATAAGATATAATATATATATATATACTAATAATAATAATATATATAATATATATATATTACTTTGAAATTCACTAAACGCCTTCATCCCGAAATCATTATTTCATAAGTGGTGCTTCAGTTTAGATCCCCCATGATGTATAACGTGTCTGTTAGCGGCGTAATCCTTTGGAGACCTTATCTTTTCTGTCTGTATTTCAACAACATTCTCAACAACGCCATCATCTCCACACACCGCCAACATCTCAACACCCATCACTCCAGCAAACACCGCCAGACATTGCGACACCATCCACGCCCTCCTCAGCAACAGCGCAAAAATGCCGTTGTCTGCCACACTCGTTGCAGTGAGCCACATTCACCGCCGTGTGCCAAACAGCCTGTTGAAACGTGCTGATTTGCATATTCGGAATCAAATAGTCTTCCTCCGAAAAGACTGCCAATTCATAACGCCGTGTGCAAAACAGCTTTAAACGCTGATTTGCATATTCGGATCAAATGAGTCTGCCTTTGAAAGGACTGCCAATCAAAATGGGTTTTCACCAGGTAAAGGCAATGAAAGTAGCGGGCAGCCTCGAGTGAAGTTCGAAGTGACCCCCATCCTGAAAAAAGGAGTCCCGTCCCCAAGAGCCAGTTGATATCTCCGG
>CM068968.1:6064919-6076938 GCA_035128595.1 Eptatretus atami
ATAATAACAAATTTAACTTCACTGTTCCAATACTTATGGAGAGCACTCTATATCTTCCTGAGTATGGCTTCCAGCTGCTCTTCACCCCCTCTCACCACTCTTTATACCGAGCTGATAAGATGTATCCACGACAAAATGCACAACATCAATGTCAACACTTTTTGCCGTGTCCACTAGCTGTTTGAGCAGGTGATCAACAAGCAATCTAAACGTGACCAGGATTTCTGTTTTTTTGCGGTACTTCCTGAAGCATTGTCATTCCATCGATGATCCAAATGATTCCATGAGGAATGGTTTCCATCACATGTGCCGGCTAGACACTGGCGTCGATGAAATGCATCAGATTTGACTGTAGTCTTGTTGAGAGAGCCGTCTGCATTGGCTGGCGACAGTGGCAGTAGACCAAGATTATATGTTAGCACCTTGATATTCAATTTCATCGCCCCTGCAATGATGACCAATCATTGGAAGAGATTCGTGTCAGCTTTGATCATTATCTCCTTCCCTTTCAATTTGAATGACTTGTTTATCGACATGAAAGTCATCGTTTTCTGTTTCTTGAGGACCGCCAGCATATCTTCTTGACCTTGTAAGCACGATTCTTACGAAGGACAGAACAGCTGCATCTTCCTTCAAAAGGGTTGACCGACTGTTTCTATCACTACACACACAGTACATCCTTCTCATCCTTCACCAAGCAAACTGTATTCAGTTCACACTCCCAAACTGTATTCAGTTCACACTCCCAAACTGTATTCAGTTCACACTCCAAACTGTATTCAGTTCACACTCCAAACTGTATTCAGTTCACACTCCCAAACTGTATTCAGTTCACACTCCCAAACTGTATCAGTTTCACACTCCCAAACTGTATTCAGTTCACACTCCCAAACTGTATTCAGTTTCACACTCCCAAACTGTATTCAGTTCACACTCCCAAACTGTATTCAGTTCACACTCCCAAACTGTAGTCAGTTCACACTCCCAAACTGTAGTCAGTTCGCCACTCCAAACTGCAGTCAGTTCGCGCTCCCAAACTGTATTCAGTTCACACTCCCAAACTGTATTCAGTTCACACTCCCAAACTGTATTCAGTTCACACTCCCAAACTGTATTCAGTTCACACTCCCAAACTGTAGTTAGTTCACACTCCCAAACTGTAGTCAGTTCGCACTCCCAAACTGCAGTCAGTTCGCACTCCAAACTGCAGTCAGTTCGCGCTCCCAAACTGCAGTCAGTTCACACTCCCAAACTGTAGTCAGTTCACACTCCCAAACTGTAGTCAGTTCACACTCCCAAACTGTAGTCAGTTCACACTCCCAAACTGTAGTCAGTTCACACTCCCAAACTGTAGTCAGTTCACACTCCCAAACTGTAGTCAGTTCACACTCCCAAACTGTAGTCAGTTCGCACAACTGTATTCAGTTCGCACTCCCAAACTGTATTCAGTTCAATCCAAAACTGTAATCAGTTCACACTCCCAAACTGTAATCAGTTCACACTCCCAAACTGTAGTCAGTTCACACTCCCAAACTGTAGTCAGTTCACACCCAAACTGTAGTCAGTTCACACTCCCAAACTGTAGTCAGTTCACACTCCCAAACTGTAGTCAGTTCACACTCCCAAACTGTAGTCAGTTCACACTCCCAAACTGTAGTCAGTTCACACTCCAAAACTGTAGTCAGTTCAAACTCCCAACTGTAGTCAGTTCACACTCCCAAACTGTAGTCGGTTCACACTCCCAAAACTGTAGTCAGTTCACACTCCCAAACTGTATCAGTTCACACTCCAAACTGTATTCAGTTCACACTCCAAATGTAGTCAGTTCACACTCCAACTGTAGTCAGTTCACACTCCCAAACTGTATCATTCACACTCCAACTGTATCAGTTCACACTCCCAAACTGTAGTCAGTTCACACTCCCAACTGTAGTCAGTCACATCCAAGTGTATCAGTTCACACCCAAACTGTAGTCAGTTCACACTCCAAACTGTAGTCAGTTCCACCTCCCAAACTGTAGTCAGTTCACACTCCCAAACTGTAGTCAGTTCACACTCCCAAACTGTAGTCAGTTCACACTCCCAAACTGTAGTCAGTTCACACTCCCAAACTGTAGTCAGTTCACACTCCCAAACTGTAGTCAGTTCACACTCCCAAACTGTAGTCAGTTCACACTCCCAAACTGTAGTCAGTTCACACTCCCAAACTGTAGTCAGTTCACACTCCCAAACTGTAGTCAGTTCACACTCCCAAAGTGTAGTCAGTTCACATCCAAACTGTAGTCAGTTCACACTCCCAAACTGTAGTCAGTTCACACTCCCAAACTGTAGTCAGTTCACACTCCCAAACTGTAGTCAGTTCACACTCCCAAACTGTAGTCAGTTCACACTCCCAAACTGTAGTCAGTTCGCACTCCCAAACTGTATTCAGTTCGCACACTGTATTCAGTTCGCACTCCCAACTGTATTCAGTTCACACTCCAAATGTAGTCTTCACACTAACTGTAGTCAGTTCACACTCCAAACTGTAGTCAGTTCACACTCCCAAACTGTAGTCAGTTCACACTCCCAAACTGTAGTCAGTTCACACTCCAAACTGTAGTCAGTCCCACTCCCAAACTGTAGTCAGTTCACACTCCCAAACTGTAGTCAGTTCACATCCCAACTGTAGTCGTTCAACTCCCAAACTTAGTCAGTTCACACTCCCAAACTGTATTCAGTTCACACTCCCAAACTGTAGTCAGTTCACACTCCCAAACTGTAGTCAGTTCACACTCCCAAACTGTAGTCAGTTCACACTCCCAAACTGTAGTCAGTTCACACTCCCAAACTGTAGTCAGTTCACACTACCAAAGTGTAGTCAGTTCACACTAACAAACTGTAGTCAGTTCACACTCCCAAATGTAGTCAGTTCACATCCCAAACTGTAGTCAGTTCACACTCCCAAACTGTAGTCAGTTCACACTCCCAAACTGTAGTCAGTTCACACTCCCAAACTGTATTCAGTTCACACTCCCAAACTGTAGTCGTTCACACTCCCAAACTGTAGTCAGTTCACACTCCCAAAGTGTAGTCAGTTCACACACTCCCAAACTGTAGTCAGTTCACACTCCCAAACTGTAGTCAGTTCACACTCCCAAACTGTAGTCAGTTCAAACTCCCAAACTGTAGTCAGTTCACACTCCCAAACTGTAGTCAGTTCACACTCCCAAACTGTAGTCAGTTCACACTCCCAAACTGTATTCAGTTCGCACTCCGCAAAACTGTAGTCAGTTCGCACTCCCAAACTGTAGTCAGTTCGCACTCCCAAACTGTATTCAGTTTCACACTCCCAAACGTGTATCAGTTACACTCCCAAACTGTAGTCAGTTCACACTCCAAACTGTAGTCAGTTCACACTCCAAACTGTAGTCACTTCACACTCTCCAACTGTAGTCAGTTCACACTCCCAAACTGTAGTCAGTTCACACTCCCAAACTGTAGTCAGTTCACACTCTCAAACTGTAGTCAGTTCACACTCCCAAACTGTAGTCACTTCACACTCCCAAAGTGTAGTCAGTTCACACTCCCAAACTGTAGTCAGTTCACAATCCCAAACTGTATTCAGTTGGTATTCCCAATTTCCAGACTGTATCAATTCCCAAGCTGTATCTCTGAGCCGGCTGGGACTTTCAGAATGAAATTTTGCATCAATAATGGGAATCGAAAGTACGCGGGATTGACATAGTTTTTTTTTGACGTTAACCTAATTTTGATGACCTAATTATATACATTTTAACATTTTTCACAACTCAACCAAAGTTTTTCCGATCAGAATGAAATTTCTCAACTCGGATAGCCGAGACCAAGGTGCATTTAAGCTTAATTTACATCATACCACTCTGGGTTAAAGGTCAAGGTCTTACACCCTGAGAAGTACTAAACCACCTTTTAGATTTTTCTCTTTTTTTTGCCAATGTCAAAGCTATATCTCGGATCTGGCTGGGACTTTTGGAATTCAATTTTGCATCAATAATGGGAATAAACGTACCCCCCCCCCTAACTGTATTCAGTTTGCACAAAACTTAGTTTTTTTTTACCTTGACCTAATTTTTAAGATCATGAGCCAATTGTATACATTTTACACCAAAACCCGACTCAGGCTTGTCCGATCAGAACGAAATTGTCCTCTCTAGATGGCGTAGTGACGCATATGTAGTGCTGCATTTTCTGCCTTCCCATCACCGCCCCTCCTCACTCCCACTACTCCTCTCTATTTCCTCCTCCACCTCCTCACTCATGACTAACGGCTGGGAAGGCAATGGAAAACCACCCAGTATCATCCTTGTCAAGCAGTCAAGGACCTGCCTTCAGGCAGAATCAATCAATCTTTCAAGCTCTTTCTCTTCTTTTTTTCATTTGCAATTGTTAACTTTTCGTATTCTCTACTCTCTTGAAAGTGTGCGTATCCAGCTTGGATGGTGTGTGCCTCCATTTCTCTCTTTCATTTTCCTTCTTCCACTTATTTAAAATTCCTGCATTCCATCACTACCTGTATATATTTGTTCTTCTCACTCACTCTGTACACCTCGAATCAGGCACTCATCAACGTGAACCTTTACGTGCTAATTACACTTTGCTTTCCCATGGTTTCTGCGATGTGTTTTCAGGTTAATTCAATCCTATCTGATGGTATGCTTATTCTGACACCTTGGAAGAAGTTTTTTTTTTAATCATTACGTAATATAATCTCCCTTTTTGGCGCAAAGATAGCTTGATGAGAAAACGGACACATTATGCTTCACACACAATGGGAACAGGTTCGTTGAGCCACGTGCTATGGAAACAAAATGGCTTCTAATTGCAAGTTGTCACGACTTTGTGTTTATAGGCTCTCATCCACTGAACTGAAAATGCATCGAATGCTCATTGCCATTCAAAACACACAGACCACAAAACTCAAAAAAAAATTGAGTTTCGGTGTAGCTACCCGGCGACATATTGGTTGGCACTCGATGCTGGGCAAAGGCGATTTCTGTCATGCATTTATGTGTAATTCAGAACGAAAAACGATAACTTTTTTTCAACTTTTGTGCGATACTTTTTCAATAGTAAACTTATCACAGTAACTATACACTTTCCTTTATCCTTTCCTTTTCACAATAAAGTTTGAGAACAAATATTGTTCATTTGGGAATGTGAAGAACTCAGGTCATACTCATGAAACTTACGAAGATAAAGTCTGTCCCGTTTATTTCACAACTAGTGAGGTACCCATGCTATAATACATGGGAGGGGGCCTACATCTCAAAAAAATGTTTGCACCAATAAATTCCATCCCTGTGACACCTTCAGTCAAACGTCAGGCATGGATAGCTGGTTTGTGAAGGACTTGGGCAAAAGAGGTTACTGCAGCTGACCCCAAGTCCCAACAAAAGTAAGGTGAGTATAATATTTCTATGATTTCAATGGTGAAACTGCAAATGCCGAATCCATGAATGTCACGGGTGGAAACCCCACATCATTTCCTCATTCTGCTTTAAATTCAATCTCTCCATATTTTCATTCCAATCACAAACTAGAAAGCATCTGAAAATGCAAAACCCATCTGCTTTGAATTCGGATTTCTTCTTCCTCCGTATGCTAAACGGTACCTTTGACCTTTTGACCAAATTATTAATTTGTCTTCTCCATATTATCATTATAAAGTTTATTGGAAATTTGATGACAAAAGCTCAAATGATAATTAAAATTTCAGGTCAATTGGATGAAAATTGATGATTTTATGTCATGCTGACCTTTGACCATTTTGACCAAATTATTAATTTGTCTTCTTCATATTCTCATAAGAAATCTTTGTTGAAAATTCGATGGCAAAAGCTCAAATGGTAAAAAAAATTACGGCCCAGACAGACACACAGAAGTGATTGCAAAACCCCGTCTGCCGCTGTGTGGGGGACAGGCTAATTAATACTATTACCATTAATATAACAAAATACAAACACTTGTGAGGTCAATGAATATAGAACGTTTTATACAAACACCCATGAGGTAAACAAATATCGACGCCTTTCTCACGCAACCAATACAGACAAATCCGCCGGCGAGAAATGGCGGATACAAAACGCCTCGTACCAATCGAAAATTAAAATCATAATTGTATTGAAAAATTTATGAAACCTCCCACCCACCTCATAATGGATAAAAGTGGGGTCCTTCAAATGGAAACTCAAAATTACACTTGTATTGAGATATTTAATATAAAATAAGTGAATGTTTCTGCCATGATTGTGTTTACTTCCGGATCAGGAGCAGTTTTGTACAGATCAAAAGTCAAAATCACAATTGTATTGAGGTATGTATGAAACCTCTCACCCACATGAGGACATCGGCTGGGACCCCAAAACGTTCCACAAAAGGTTTGGCGGGACTAGTTCCCAAACTGAGGGAGTAGTTCAGAGACAGACGGACAGACAGACAGAGAGATAGACACTCCTGCTTTATAATATAGATTTGTTTCCATCAAAATTGAAAACATGAATGTACCTGTCGTTTTTTTTATTAGTACTCAAATGATGCAAACCAAAGTGATCAAATATAACCAACTTTATTATGTACAGTATTCTTATATTAATCCAAGCACTTTTGCCTTTTTTGGTGCAAACCCAGAAATAAATAGTATAAAGCTGAAATTTGCAGGATAGCCTCAGTTTTTAATGGTTTCTCAGATATCAAAAGTCCAAGTGTCCGGGCTTCATGGTTAGTCCACCTTGTAACTTAGCAACCACAACCTGGTACCAGGCTGTTAGCTTCTGATGCTTCTGATGACTTGTGGAATTATATTGCTGTTCTCATGGTGTGAAGTGAGAACAATTACATTTTGTGATGGTATCCGATGCTGTGCCATCGGATGTAACGATGAATGGGGTAAAGTTGTTCTGGGTCAAGTTGACTGCATTTGATGTCGTGGCAGCGGAATGAAAATACCACAAGTCATGTATATTGAAGTTTTTTTTTTTTGCAAGTGAGAGGATATAAATAAATATAAGAAAATACGTATATGTATTGATGATACCCAGCATGCTATATTAGATACTTTATTATTGCAGATCGCCATGTTGTACATCTAATAGCAATTACTTTCACATCATATTTAGATGACAATGATTGATCTCCGTGTATAATGTGTAGTCTACAAACCAAGAACATAAACAAGTTGCAGAAAAAGAAAGTTAATAAAACGTTAGAATATGGTAATCTGAGGAAGGGTGTATACTTGATCGGGAAATCTGCACCATTGTGAGTGATTCAGAAACAACACTTCAAGTTTACAATCTTCCTTTCAATAGTCAGCACAGGCACTGATCAGAAGTGTTTGAGACACTTGCTCTTGTGCTTGTGTGTAGAATTGGTCTCCCATTGTTGGAACCAGCAGTAATCCCCCATCATGTTTGGGTTGAACCCGCCTTGATACCGAGTTTTCATGACCGAAATGTCTTGGTGGAACCTTTCGTCATGCTCATTGCTTACCTCACCCAGAATAGGTGGGAAGAAATCAAGATGAGAATGCAAGAAGTGCATTTTAAGAGACATCTTACAGCCCATTCGCTAATTCCAGATGCTGTTCATCTCTATGGTTCCCAAGAAGGTTCTGCACAACCAACATAAATACTTCCCATGCTGCAAACTCGAGTGGGTTCAGTTTATTTTTAGGTCATCTCTACCGAGATGACCTAATAAAGCCGGACCAAAATGTCCGTCCGTCCGTACGTCCGTCAACAATTTTCTTTCCGATCTTGATGAAACTTAGTATGTCGGTAGAGGTCGATGAGTGTTGCACAACGATATAACTTTTGTCCGGGTTCAAGGTCAGGGACGAGGTCACGAGGTCACGTAAGTTATAAAAATCGCCATTTTCAAAACCTATCTAGTCTGCCATTCTACAACATATTCGGCAACTGTTTATTGATTATGATAGTAAAATATTTATCTTGTATCTAACGGACAGATTTTTGAATTTCCGTCTCGTTTGGCCACCACGTAACCTGGAAGATGGTCAAAAACACTCCCGGTACAAAGAAAACTTTTTACTTCCGATCTTGATGAAATTTGGTATGTGGGTAGAGGTCGATGAGTGATACCCAACGACATATTTTTTTCCGGATTCGAGGTCAGGGTCAAGTCACGAGTTCACAAAGTTGTCTTTCTTGTTGGTTGATATACTTCTGTGTTGTTATTGTTGATTGCTTTCTGGTTGTATCTTGTGTTGTATTGTGTGGTGTGTTATGTGTTTGTGAATATGTCATTTTGTAGCTGATCTTTATTTTTGAATGATCTGTTGTCGTGCGTGATGAATTTCTTGTTTTCGTTGATCTGGAAGTCAGTGTTTGTGTCTTGTCGTTGGATCGTTCTGAGTGTTTTGACTTAAGTGGTGTTTAGTCTCTGAAAGTCGCCCCATTTTCAAAACCTATCTCGTCTTTCACTTTTAGGAGTATATCTGGCAACGGTTAATCGATTATGATAGTAAAAAACATTTATAAGAGATGACCATCACCCCACATCGGGCGGTAATTTTTGAACTCGGGATCACACATCAGTTCTGAGACCTGGAGCCTAATGAAAATGCCTGCTTTGAGTTAAGCATCAGTTTTCTCTGTGCCAAACTTCTCTCTGAGATATTGGAAGCCATTACCATCGTGATGCAATGCATTTTCAAGGTTTTCATAAGGGTTAGGGTAAGTTAAAAATTGTAATGCCGTGTGGAAAATCTTTCTTAAAAATTCATAGCTTGGTCAGTTTTCATCCATTTTTAATAATCTAAAGTGCATTCTAAAGCTCTTTTTATGAGAAATAATATTCTACAACAGTTGTATTGCAATAATTGAAACCAAAAATACAAAAAATAACTCATCACTAAAAATTACCCACCAGGGCAAGCTACTGTAATTAGACCATATATATATATATCTTCTTCTTCTTTCGGCTGCTCCCGTTAGGGGTCGCCACAGCGGATCATACATTATGATCCGCATACTGATTTGGCACAGGTTTTACGCCGGATGCCCTTCCTGACGCAACCCTGGTCGCCTCTTACGACACAGGGATAAGGATTGGGTTTCGCCATGATTCCGGGCTGCCCTACACCCTCTCATAGCGCAGCCCAGTGCACAGCTCCCGTCCTCAAGCGATCCTCCAACCCAAGCCTCCGAGTAGCCGGATTACAGGCGCACGCCACTACGCCCGGTATGTGTGTGTGTGTGTGTGTGTGTGTGTGTGTGTGTGTGTGTGTGTGTATATATATAACTCAAAATCCTGACGTGCTGGGAAAATTCTGACTTCAGATTCAGAATCAGCACCCTCGATTCAGTCAAGAACATATGTTTCCACCCCAGTAGCAAAATGTTTGTTGTCCAGTGTTATCATGTGTGTTTTAAGGGTGTATGATTGATTACAAGATTCTCCACAATTTGTGTGTTTGTATGGGCACTCACCACTGTGATTTCTCATGTGCATTTTAAAGCTGGATAAATTGATGAAGGATTCTCCAGAATTTGTGCATTTGTATAGGTGCTCATCATTGTGAATTCTCATGTGTGATTTTAGGTGAGATGACTGAGTAAAAGATTTTGCACAACTTGTGCATTTGTACGGGCGTTCTCCATTGTGAATCGTCACATGCGTTTTCAGGTTGGATGACTGATTAAAAGATTTTCCACAAATTGTGCATTTGTATGGGCGTTCACCATTGTGAATTCTCATGTGTTTTTTAAGGTTGGATGACTGATTACAAGATTTTCCACAACTTGTACATTTGTATAAGCGTTCTCCATTGTGAATTGTCATGTGCCTTTTAAGGGTGGATGACCGATTAAAACATTTTCCACAAGTTGTGCATTTGTGTGGGCGTTCTCCATTGTGAATTGTCATGTGCGTGTTGAGGTTTGTTAACCGATTGAACGATTTTCCACAAGTTTTGCATTTGCATGGATGTTCACCTTTCTTTCCTTTGTGAGCCTTGTGAAAATTATTCTCTGCAAACATTTCATTGTTCGGTTTGTCCTGTTTGTAAAAAGACCTCTTGTTTGTTTCAGTTTGCGAGTCATGCAGGTGCATGGCTGAGCCATTCATAAAAGTCGGTGCAGCCTCCCTTGTTGATTCAATGGATCCACCTGTAAATACATAATCACATTACCTGTTAAAATAAAAATCAGATTCTGTTCACTGCCCATAATATCACTCTGACAAATGTACCCAAACATGTACAGGTAGTGGACAAGAAAATAGAAACACCTGGGTAAATAAGGGACACCAAACAACGGCTTCCACAAAGGTATGGCCCATGTGTTAATTAAGCAAATAACATCCCAGCATGCTTAGGATCATGTATAAAATTGCTGACAGGCTGGTTGTCTACAATCATGGCTAGCGTGGCTGCAAAAGTGGACCACCCCCACCCCCCCCCCCCAACACCCTCCATCGCGAGCATGTGTGGTCGCCCAATGGTTTGATGAGCATGACACCGATGTTATCCATATGCCATGACCTTCTCAGTCACCAGATCTGCACCAGATGAAGCCAATCGAGCATTTATGGTTTATTCTGGAAGGACGCCTGAGACAGCGTTTTACACCTCCATCAAATAGGTGTGAGTTAATTGACTTTCTCGTGGAAGAATGGTGCCGCATCTCTGCTGCAGAATTTCAGACGCTGGGGGACTCCATTCCATGGCACATACTGGCCACATGTGGTGGCCCAATGTCCTATTAAGTGACTTTACATTGGTGCTTCCATTTTTTGTCCACTACCTGTACATATGTATTTGTTCTTTTGATTATTGATTGATACTGTACATATGTACAAAATATTGATTTTAAAGATTGTTTAAAAAGAAATCTGGAAGTTTAGCATGATTGAAGTATTCTTATGCACTACCCTCATACATCACCTTACTTAACACAAACAAAGGTACCCAGCATTGCCAGGCAATGCTGGGCCCTCCTCCCACCCCTTCCCCATCCCTCTGAACTCCCATGCCACACCTTCCCCTCCCCTCCAGACTCCCACTCCACCCCTTACCCTCCCTCTTCCCATACTTTCCCCCTCCCTCATTTTTAGAAATTTAACCTAAGTTGTTGACCTTTGGACAATGTTGACCTTTATGCCTATGTTGACCTCAAAATAATTGGTTGAATTCAATGACAAATTTTGCAAATCCTTTTCAAATTTCAAGTCAATCGGATGAAAATCGAGGATTTCAGAAATCCAAACTAAGTCGTTGACCTTTGGTCTATCTATATTGACCTTTTGATTTATTGAACTGAAAACCAATCGACTCCCAACTTGTCACTACCTCTACCAGGTATTGAAGTTTTGTGAAGATCGGAGCGTAAATGCGACCTGGAAGCGATTAACATACAGACAGACAAACAAATAAATAAACCTTGCCAAAAGGTGACCACGTGTGACTTCTTTAAGGTCACACTGAGGTGAACAGAGCTTCACCAGGAGCGACGCCTTGAGGAATATCTGCCTACGAGAGATTCCGATGAGAATCGTTCTACAGAGTAACCATGAAAATATGCGTTTGCCTCATAAGTCACCAAATGACATCATAATGTCTCAAGCTTGACATATCTAGAAAGCACTCATCGAGGTGTTCAATTTTAGGTATTACATGATATGGTACCTAAGATTTCAAAATTTGACCTTGGGGTCAAAATATTTCAACCTTAGGCGCTAACCATGAAGGTCAAGGCCAATCGCCACCAAAAACTAATCAGCTGAGCGCCAGACCATATACTACATTCCCATAAAGTTTGGAGATGATTCGATTAAAATTACTCAAAAAAATAAGGGTTTCCGCGACCCCATGATTTACCGCAAAGTGACCTTGACCTTTGACCTTGACCTTTATGTGTGCTGAAGTGTATTGTAATAATACTATGATATGTGTACCCACAAGAGTTTCCGTTGAGAATTGTGCTCTACAGAGTGATATAAAGGTGAAAAATCCAATGATTACAGACAAACAAACAAAAAA
>CM068968.1:6081957-6097889 GCA_035128595.1 Eptatretus atami
TAGATTTTTGGCACATGTTTTACGCGGATGCCTTCTGAGCACCCTGGTCGCCTCTTACACCACCAGGGATATGTAACTATGTTTTGTAGGTGTACCATATATGCAACATATGGTACAGACCGGTTCACACCGTGGTATACCCGGCCCAGTATACTGGTACTCATTTCGGCCGACCTGGCAAGGATGACAGGCTGAGTCAACCCCTGTGTATTAATCAGTGGCCGAACGGGGCTTGAACTCAGGACTCTGGATCCCAAGCCGCTGCCTAACCACTGCGCAACACCCAGGCTATATGTATAATATAAATATTATACATATATATTCTAATATATATTATTTTTTTATATATATATATTTCATCCACCAATGATTTTTGAGGTCACATTTGTTCTTTGGATTTCGCAAGTATCGTGCAATGTATGACATCTTTCTTGTTGCTTGCAAAATCAAAGATTTTTTAAAGTATATTGTCGGTCGACTTTGTTATTGGCTGCTCTTAGAGCACCTATTCTGGACATTTCCATCTGTCTGTCTGTCCGCGAACTTTGTCAAGCTTCGGGCTAAACACTCAACCGATTCCAATGAATTTGGTAGTAGGACCAATATTTCTGGATCGTGTGCTTTCGAATATGGGACTCGGGCCCTAGCAACGGCACTAGCAACGGCCTTTAAAGTGGTCAATAAAATCGAAAAAAAATCGAAAATTGAAAGCTTAGAGTTCTGTGCGCAATCTATCTAGCTCGCCTTCACCTTTGCAATTTGCAGCCTAACAAAAAATATTTGTAGGAGGAGATAGGTTTGGGCGAGTAATGTCGAACATTTCAGAAACGGTTAATTGCGAATATCTCTAAGAGAAAGAGTCTGATTTGATGAAATTGAGTGAAGTGTGTACAATGTGGCTAGCACTGGTACACAAAATGAATGGTTACTATGCACACCTCCGTTGCTTAGCAACAGCTAAAATACTTTATCGTACATCGTACACTTATTGTGGACTATACAAAAAAAATCAATACCTCCGAACCTGGACCTCCGAGGGACCTGTTTTTTTTGTGCCCAAGGAGAATCTCTTACCATCATAAAAAAAAAATAAATCTTTAGCGAATAGATAAATAGAATTACCAGGCGTGCCATTTGTTAGAGTCTCTTTGGAAACATGCCTGAAATTTCAAAGGCGGTTTCTGGGCGCAAACTAAGAGGGCTGTGATAATCATTTTATTGTGCTAAATTGATTGATAGCATTGTACATGAATATCGCTAGTCGCGTCGGCCAGCTTTCATTAAGAGCGAGCAGCCATGTCGCCTACCGGCTTGCCTAGTTATGTGTGAGAAAGAACGTTGCTATGGACCCCTCCGTTGCCTAGCAACGGCCGAAAAAACCTCTAAATGTGGGGGTATTTTAAAAAAAACAATCTGCACCACATAACCTTGAAGCTAGAATCATGAATTTTCTTGTGCTTAATCCTCAGGCATTCCCCATCAACGGCCCATCGGTCAGGTTCTATTGGTAGTCGACTACCCATGTCCGGATTGTCTGCCTACCGGCTTGTCTTGATTGTTTGTCTGTATGCCAATCGGCCTATGGGTCACAATTTACACTGATTTCATGAAATCTTCATGAAATGGTAGAGTTGGTCATATGCAAGAAGCCTCTTAATTTGATGTCCAAGGTCAACAACTTTGTTCAGATTTCAAATATCGCTCAATTTTCATCCGATGACTGAGAAATTTGAACAGCACCTTGCATATCAGGTCATGGAATTCAACCACAATTATTTTTGAGGTCAACATAGGCCAAAGGTCAATAACTTAGTGAGATTTATAAAATCCTCCTCAATTTCGTCTGATTGACTTGAAATTTGAAGAGGATTTACATCAGCTAAATAAATGCAAAACACCTTTATGTTGAAGTCAATTCAGCAAAAAGGGACAACAGTGGCCAAAGGTCAACAACTTAGGTGCAGTTTTAAATCATGTCAATTTTCATCCGATTGACTTGAAATTTGAAAAGGATTTTCACATCAGCTCAATTAATTCAAACACCATTATTGTTGAGGTCAACTTCAGCGAAAAAGAGCAACAGTGGCCAAAGGTCAATAACTTAGGTACAGTTTCTAAAATTCTCAATTTTCATCCGATTGACTGAAATTTGAACAGCATTCGCATTTCAGGCCACTGAATTCAACCACAAATTTTTTTTTTGAGGTCTAAAGGTCAAAAGGTCAACCATAGAGCCAAATATATAAATCATCAACTTCACCAATTTACTTGAAATTTGACAGGGCTTGCATATCATGTCACCTAATTCACAATCCATTTTTTTGAGGTTAATGTAGAACAAAAGGTTGACATAGCTGGAAGTTGGTCAACACTTTGGTGGAATTTCTGCTATCCTCAATATTCAACTGATTGACTTGAAATTTGAAGAGGATTTGAATTTGAAGAGGATAGGCTGGTCAACAACAGCAAAGGTCAACAACTTTGGTGGGATTTCTCTGAAATCCTCAATGTAAACTGATTGATATTAAATTTGAAGATTATTTGCACATCAGGTCACTGATTTCAACCACTAATTATTTTTATGTAATTTGTTTCATGGATTTCACAGGTATAGTGCTCTTCACCACATATTTCTTGTTACTTTATGAAATGCGAAGATTTTTTCAAGTAATTTGGTTGGTCTTGTGCATTATGTTGTCTGTTTGTATGTCAATCAACTACAGGTCACAATTTTAAACCTATCTTCACAAAACTTCACCACATGGAAGGTTCATCATTAAGCAGGAGTCTGATGTTTTTAAGGTAAAAAGGTCAACATTGGCCAAAGGTCAGCCAACTTTTTCAATTTCTAAAATCCTCAATTTTCATCCGATTGACTAGAAATTTGAAAATGAGTTGCATATGAGGTCACTGAATTCAACCAGCCAATTTATTTTGAGATCAACATAGGCCAAAATGTCGACATAGCTTTGAAAAGGTCAACAACTAAGGTTAATTTCTAAAATCCTCAATTTTTCTCCATTGACTTGAAATTTGAAGAGTATTTGCATATCAGGTTACTGAATTCCACCACTAATTATTTTTGAGGTCAATATAGGCCAAAAGGTCAACATAAGCCGGAATTTCCAAAATTGTCCAATTTTCATCCAATTGAACTTGAAATTTGAGGATTTGGTTATTTTGTCATTGATTTCAATCACCAATTATTTTTTAAGGTCAAATTTGTCATGGATTCGCAAGTATCATGCTATGCATGACACCCTTCTTGTTTGTGTGCTTGTATGTTCAATGTATGTCAAAAACAGATCACAAATTTTAAACCGATCTTCATGAAACTTCACCACACGGTAGAGTTCGTCAATAAGCAGAAGCCAATTGTTTTTTGAGGTCAAAAGGTCAATGTAGGCCAAAGGGCAACATGCTTTGTCAAATTTTCTAAAATCCTCAATTTTCATCCGATTGACTAGAATTTGAACAGCACTTGCATATCAGGTCACGGAATTCAACCACCAATTATTTTTTGAGGTCAACTAGGCCAAAGGTCAATATCTTAGGTAGATTAATAAAATCTTCAATTTTCATCTGATTGACTTGAAATTTGAAGAGGATTTATATTTTGGTCACTGAATTCAACCAGCAAATTATTTTTGAAGTCACATTGACCAAAAGGTCCAACATAGGCCAAGGTCACAATTTAGGTGCATTTTCTAAAATCCTCAATTTTCATCTCATTGACAAACTTGAAGAGGATTTGCATATTGGTCATTGAATAAATCTACCAATTATTTTTGAGGTCAAGTTTGTTTTTTGGATTCAAAAGTACGTGCTTGCATGACGTCTTTCTTGTTACTTGCAAAATCGAAAGATTTTCAAGTATATTGGCTCGGTCGACTTTGTTATCTTGCCAAAACGAAGTTTTTGCAAGATCTGTTACTTTGGTAAGTTTTTATCTTGCCAAAACGAAGTTTTTGCAAGATCTGTGTACTTGTAAGTTTTTTTGTTTGTTTGTCTGTAATCATTGGATTTTTTCACCTTTATATACACTCTGTAGAGCACAATTTCAAACGGAACTCTTGTGGGTACACCATATCATAGTATTATTACAATACACTTCAGCACAGCATAAAGTCAAGTCAAAGGTCAAGGTCACTTTGCGGTAAATCATGGAGGTCGCCGAAACCTTATTTTTTGAGTAATTTTAATCGAATCATCTCCAACTTTATGGGAATGTAGTAATATGGTCTGGGCGTCAGCTGATAGTTTTTGTGGCGGATGGCCTTGACCTTCATGGTTAGGCGCCTAGGTTGAAATTTTTGACCCCAAGGTCAAATTTTGAAATCTTAGGTACCATATCATGTAATACTAAAATTGAACAACCTCGATGAGTGCTTTCTAGATATGTCAAGCTTGAGAATTATGATGTCATTTTGGTGACGTTATGAGGCAAACGCATATTTTTCATGGTTACTCTGTAGAACGATTCTCATCGATCTTCTCGTAGGCAGATATTCCTCAAGGCGTCGCTCTTGGTGATAGCAGCTCTGTTCACCTAGTGTGACCTTAAAGAGTCAACGTGGTCACCTTTTGGCAAGGTTTATTTATTTGTTTGTCTGTCTGTAATGTTAATCGCTTCCAGGTCGCATTTACCTCGATCTTCACAAAATTCATACCTGGTAGAGTAGTGACAAGTTGGGAGTCGATTGGTTTTCAGTTCAATAAATCAAGGTCAATATAGATAGACCAAAGGTCAACGACTTAGTTTGGATTCTGAAATCCTCGATTTTCATTCCGATTGACTTGAAATTTGAAAAGGATTTGCAAAATTTGTCATTGAATTCAACCAATTATTTTGAGGTCAACATAGCATAAAGGTCAACATTGTCCAAAGGTCAACAACTTAGGTTAAATTTCTAAAAATGAGGGGAGGGGGAAAGTATGGGAGAGGGAGGGTAAGGGGTGAGTGGGGTCTGGAGGGGAGGGGAAGGTGTGCATGGGAGTTCAGAGGGATGGGAAGGGGTGGAGGAGGGCCCAGCTTGCCTGGCAATGCTGGGTACCTTTGTTTGTGTTAAGTAAGGTGATGTATGAGGGTAGTGCTAAGAACTTCAATCATGCTAAACTTCCAGATTTCTTTTTAAACAATCTTTAAAATCAATATTTTGTACATATGTACAGTTAATCAATAATCAAAAGAACAAATACATATGTACAGGTAGTGGACAAAAAATGGAAGCACCAATGTAAAGTCACTTAATAGGACATTGGGCCACACATGTGGCCAGTATTGCCAGGAATGGAGTCCCCAAGCGTCTGAAATTCTGCAGCAGAATGCGGCACCATTCTTCCACGAGAAGTCAATTAACCTACACCTATTTGATGGAGGTGTAAAACGCTGTCTCAGGCGTCTTCCAGAATAAACCATAAATGCTGATTGCTCATCTGGTGCAGATCTGGTGACTGAGAAGGTCATGCATATGGATAACATCGGTGTCATGCTCATCAAACCATATGGGCGACCACACATGCTCGCTGATGGAGGGTGTTGGGGGGGGGGGGGGTGGGGGTGGTCCACTTTTTGCAGGGCGCACGCTAGCCATGATTGTAGACAACCAAGGCCTGTGCAGCATTTTTATACATATCTTAAGCATGCTGGGATGTTATTGCTTAATTAACACATGGGCCATACCTTTGTGGAAGCCGTTGTTTGGTGTCCCTTATTTACCAGGTGTTCTATTTTCTTGTCCACTACCTGTACATGTTTGGGTACATTTGTCAGAGTGATATTATGGGCAGTGACAGATCATGATTTTTATTTTAAACAGTAATGTTTTTGATTTACAGTTAGGTGGATCCATTGAATCAACAAGGGAGGCTGCACCGACTTTTATGAATGGCTCAGCCATGGCACCTGCATGACTCGCAAACTGAAACAAACAAGAGGTCTTTTTACAAACAGGACAAACCGAACATGAAATGTTTGCAGAGAATAATTTTCAAGGCTCACAAAGGAAAGAAGGTACATCCATGCAAATGCAAAACTTGTGGAAAATCGTTCAATCGGTTAACAAAACCTCAACACGCACATGACAATTCACAATGGAGAACGCCCCACACAAATGCACAACTTGTGGAAAATGTTTTAATCGGTCATCCACCCTTAAAAGGCACATGACAATTCACAATGGAGAACGCTTATTACAAATGTACAAGTTGTGGAAATCTTGTAATCAGTCATCCAACCTTAAAACACATGAGAATTCACAATGGTGAACCCCGATGACAAATGCACAATTTGTGGAAAATCTTTAACTCAGTCATCCAACCTGAAAACGCATGTGAACGATTCACAATGGAGAACGCCCGTTACAAATGCACAAGTTGTGCCAAAATCTTTTACTCAGTCATCTCACTAAAATCACACATGAGAATTCACGAATGATGAGCACCTATACAAATGCACAAATTCTGGAAATCTTCTCAATTTCCAGCTTTAAAATGCAGCATGAGAAATCACAGTGGTGAGTGCCCATCCAAACAACACAAATTGTGGAATCTTGTAATCAATCATACACCCTTAAAACAACAACACTGATAACACTGGACAACAAACATTTTGCTACTGGGTGGAACATATGTTCTTCGACTGAATCGAGGTGCTGATTCTGAATCTGAAGTCAGAATTGTCCCAGCAGCGTCAGGATTTTGAGTTATATATATACACACACACACACACACACACACACACACACACACACACACCCACACTACGTCGGCGTCAGTGCGTGCGCCTGTAATCCGGCTACTCGGAGGCTTGGTTGGAGGATGCGTTGGGACGGGAGCTGTGGCACTGGGGGCTGCGCTATGAGAGGGTGTAGGGCAGCCCGAATCATGGCGAACCAATCCCTTATCCCTGTGTTCGTAAGCAGGCGACCAGGGTTGCTCAGGAAGGGCATCGCGGCGTAAAACCTGTGTCCAATCAGTATGCGGATCATAATGTATGATCCGCTGTGGCGACCCCTACGGACGAGCAGGCCGAAAGAAGAAGAAGATATATATATTATGGTCTAATTACAGTAGCTTGCCCTGGTGGTTAATTTTTAGTGATGAGTTATTTTTTGTATTTTTGTTTCAATTATTGCAATAACAACTGTTTGTAGAATATTATTTCTCATAAAAGAGCTTTAAGAATGGCACTTTAGATTATTAAAATGGATGAAAACTGACCAAGCTTATGAATTTTTAAGAAAGTTTTCCCACGGATTACAGATTTTTAACTTACCCTACCCTTATGAAAACTTGAAAATGCATTGCATCACGATGGTAATGGTTCCAATATCTCAGAGAGAAGTTGGCACAGAGAAAACTGATGCTTAACTCAAAGCAGGCATTTTCATTAGGCTTCCAGGTCTCAGAACTGATGTGTGATCCGAGTTCAAAAATTACCCCCCATGTGGGGGTGATGGTCATCTCTATAATGTTTTTTACTATCATAATCGATTAACCGTTGCCGATATCTCCTAAAATGACAAGACGAGATAGGTTTTGAAAATGGCGACTTCACAACTTTTGTGAACTCGTGACCTTGACCCTGACCTCGGTCCGGGAAAAAAATATGTCGTTGGGTATCACTCATCGACCTCTACCCACATACCAAATTTCATCAAGATCGGAAGAAAAAGTTTTCTTTGTACGCGGAGTGTTTTGACCATCTTCCAGGTTACGTGGTGGCCAAAGAGACGGAAATTCAAAAATCTGTCCAGTTACGATACAAGATAATATTTTTTACTATCATAATCAATAAACAGTTGCCGAATATGTTGTGAATGGCAGACTAGATAGGGTTTTGAAAATGGCGATTTTTATAACTTACGTGACCTCGTGACTCGTCTGACTTGAACCCGGACAAAAGTTATCTGTTGTGCAACACTCATCGACCTCTACTACCCGACATACACATTTCATCAAGATCGAAGAAAATTGTTGACGGACGTACGGACGACGGACATTGGTCGCGGCTTTATTAGGTCATCTCGGTAGAGATGACCTAAAAATAAACTGAACCCACTCGAGTTTGCAGCATGGGAAGTATTATGTTGGTTGTGCAGAACCTTTTGGGAACCATAGAGATGAAGCATCTGGAATTAGCGAATGGGCTGTAAGATGTCTCTAAAATGCACTTCTTGCATCTCATCTTGATTTCTTCCCACCTATTCTGGTGAGTAAGCAATGAGCATGACGAAAGTTCCACCAAGACATTTCGGTCATGAAAACTCGTATCCAACGCGGGGTCTCAACCCAAAACATGATGGGGATTACTGCTGGTTCCAACAATGGAGAGCCAATTCTACACACAAGCACAAGGCAAGTGTCTCAAACACTTCTGATCAGTGCCTGTGCTGACTATTGAAGGAAGATTGTAAACTTGAAGTGTTGTTTCTGAATCACTCACAATGGTGCAAGATTTCCCGATCAAGTATACACCCTCCTCAGATTACCATATTCTAACGTTTTATTAACTTTTTTTTCTGCAAACTTGTTTATGTTCTTGTTTGTAGACTACACATTATACACGGAGATCAATCATGTCATCTAAATAGATGTGAAAGTAATTGCTATTAGATGTACAACATGGCGATCTGCAATAATTAAAGTATCTAATATAGCATGCTGGTATCATCAATACATATACGTATATTTCTTATATTTATTTATATCCTCTCACTTGCAAAAAAAAAAAACTTCAATATACATGACTTGTGTATTTTCATTCCGTGCCACGACATCAAATGCATTCAACTTGACCCAGAACAACTTTACCCATTCATCTTACATCCGATGGCACAGCATCGGATACCATCACAAAATGTAATTGTTCTCACTTCACACCATGAGAACAGAATATAATTCCACAAGTCATCAGAAGCATCAGAAGCTAACAGCCTGTACCAGGTTGTGGTTGCTAAGTTACAAGGTGGACTAACCATGAAGCCCGGACACTTGGACTTTGTATCTGAGAAACCATTAAAAACTGAGGACTATCCGCAAATTTCAGCTTCTAACTATTTATTTCTGGGTTTGCACCAAAAAAGGCAAAAGTGCTTGGATTAATATAAGAATACTGTACATAATAAAGTTGGTTATATTTGATCACTTTTGGTTTGCATCATTTGAGTACTAATAAAAAAAACGACAGGTACATTCATGTTTTCAATTTGATGGAAAACAAATCTATATTATAAAGCAGGAGTGTCTATCTCTCTGTCTGTCTGTCCGTCTGTCTCTGAACTACTCCCTCAGTTTGGGAACTAGTCCGCCAAACCTTTTGTGGAACGTTTTGGGGTCCAGCCGAGTCCTCATGTGGGTGAGAGTTTCATACATACCTCAATACAATTGTGATTTTGACTTTTGATCTGTACAAAACTCGTCCTGATCCGGAAGTAAACACAATCATGGCAGAAACATTCACTTATTTTATATTAAATATCTCAATACAAGTGTAATTTGAGTTCCATTTGAAGACCCACTTTTATCCAGTTATGGTGGGTGGAGGTTTCATAAATTTTTCAATACAATTATGATTTTAATTTTCGATTGGTACGAGGCGTTTGTATCGCCCATTTTCTCGGCGCGATTTGTCTGTATTGTTGCGTGAGAAAGGCGTCGATATTTGTTTACCTCATGGGTGTTTGTATAAAAACGTTCTATATTCATTGACCTCACAAGTGTTTGTATTTTTGTTATATTAATGTATAGTATTAATTAGCCTGTCCCCCACACAGCGACAGACGGGTTTTGCAATCACTTCTGTGTGTCTGTCTGGCCGTAATTTTTTTTACCATTTGAGCTTTTCCATCGAATTTTCAACAAAGATTTCTTATGAGAATATGAAGAAGACAAATTAATAATTTGGTCAAAATGGTTAAAGGTCAGCATGACATAAAATCATCAATTTTCATCAATGACCTGAAATATTTAATTATCATTGAGCTTTTGTCATCAATTTCCAATACTTATAATGATAATATGGAGAAGACAAATTAATAATTGGTCAAAAGGTCAAGGTACCGTTTAGCATACGGAGAAGAAGAAATCCGAATTCAAAGCAGATGGGTTTTGCATTTTCAGATGCTTTCTAGTTTGTGATTGGAATGAAAATATGGAGAGATTGAATTTAAAGCAGAATGAGGAAATGATGTGGGGTTTCCACCGTGACATTCATGGATTCGGCATTTGCAGTTTCACCATTGAAATCATAGAAAATATTATCTCACCTTACTTTTGTTGGGACTTGGGGTCAGCTGCAGTAACCTCTTTGCCCAAGTCCTTAACAAACCAACTATCCATGCCTGACGTTTGACTGAAGGTGTCACAGGGATGGAATTTATTGGTGCAAACTTTTTTTGAGATGTAGGCCCCTCCATGTATTATAAGCATGGGTCCTCACAGTTGTGAAATAAACGGGACAGACTTTATCTTCGTAAGTTTCATGAGTATGACTGAGTTCTTCACATTCCAAATGAACAATATTGTTCTCAAACTTTATTGTGAAAAGGAAAGGATAAAGGAAGTGTATAGTTACTGTGATAAGTTTACTATTGAAAAAGTATCGCACAAAAGTTTGAAAAAAAGTTATCGTTTTTCGTTCTGAATTACACATAAATGCATGACAGAAATCGCCTTTGCCCAGCATCGAGTGCCAACCAATATGTCGCCGGTAGCCGTACTACACCGAAACTCAATTTTTTTTTTGTTGTTTTGTGGTCTGTGTGTTTTGAATGGCAATGAGCATTCCGATGCATTTTCAGTTCAGCTGGATGGAGAGCTATAACACAAAGTCGTGACAACTTGCAATTAGAAGCCCATTTTGTTTCCATAGCACGTGGCTCAACGAACCTGTTCCCATTGTGTGTGAAGCATAATGTGTCCGTTTTCTCATCAAGCTATCTTTGCGCCAAAAGCGGAGTTATATACGTAATGATTAAAAAAAAAACTTCTTCCAAGGTGTCAGAATAAGCATACCATCAGATAGGATTGAATTAACCTGAAAAACACATCGCAGAAAACATGGGAAAGCAAAGTGTAATTAGCACGTAAAGGTTCCAGTTGATGAGTGCCTGATTCGAGCGTGTACAGAGTGAGTGAGAAGAACAAATATATAAGGTAGTGATGAATGCAGGATTTTAAATAAGTGGAAGAAGGAAAATGAAAGAGAGAAATGGAGGCACACACCATCCAAGCTGATACGCACACTTCAAGAGAGTAGAGATACAAAGTTAACAATTGCAAATGAAAAAAAAAGAAGAGAAAGAGTTGAAAGATTGATTGATTCTGCCTGAAGGCAGGTCCTTGCACTGCTTGACAAGGATGATACTGGGTGGTTTTCATTGCTTCCCAGCGTTAGTCATGAGTGGGAGGTGGAGAGAGGAATAGAGAGGAGTGTGGTGAGTGAGAGGGCGGTGATGGGAAGCAGAAAATGCAGCACTACATATGCGTCACTACGCCATCTAGAGAGGACAATTCTCTTCTGATCGGCACAAGCCTGAGTCGGGTTTGGTGTAAAATGTTACAATTGGCTTCATGATCTAAAAATTAGGTCAGGTAAAAAACTAAGTTTTGTGCAAACTGAATACAGTTAGGGGGGGGGTACGTTTATTCCATTATTGATGCAAAATTGAATTCCAAAAGTCCCAGCACGATCCGAGATATAGCTTTGACATTGGCAAAAAAAAGAGAAAATCTAAAAGGTGCTTAGTACTTCTCAGGGTTTGTAAGACCTTGACCTTAACCCAGATGGTATGATGTAAATTAAGCTTAAATGCACCGTTGTCTCGGCTATCCGAGTTGAGAAATTCATTCTGATCGGAAAAACTTTGGTTGAGTTGTGAAAAATGTTAAACTGTATATAATTAGGTCATCAAAATTAGGTTAACGTCAAAAAAAAACTTATGTCAATCCCGCGTACTTTCGATTCCCATTATTGATGCAAAATTTCATTCTGAAAGTCCCAGCCGCTCAGAGATACAGCTTGGGAATTGATACAGTCTGGAAATTGGAATACCAACTGAATTACGAGTTTGGGATTGTGAACTGACTACAGTTTTGGGAGTGTGAACTACACACTTTGGGAGTGTGAAGTGACTACAGTTTGGGGGAGTGTTAACTGAACTTACAGTTTGAGAGTGTGAACTCGACTAGCAGTTTGGGAGTGTAACTGACTACAGTTTGGGAGTGTGAATCTGACTTACGTTGGAGGTGTGCTGCGAGTGTGATGTAGTGAGATGTAACGACTACAGTTTGGAGTGTGAACTGACTACAGTTTGGGAGTGTGAACTGACTACAGTTTGGGAGTGTAACTTGAATACAGTTTGGGAGTGCGAAACTGAATACAGTTTGGGAGTGCGAACTGACTAGCAGTTTGGGAGTGCGAACTGACTACAGTTTTGCCGAGTGCGAACTGAATACAGTTTGGGAGGGAACTGACTAAGTTGGGGTGTGAACTGACTACAGTTTGGGAGTGTGACTGACTACGTTTGGGAGTTGAAACTGACTACAGTTTGGGAGTGTGAACTGACTACAGTTTGGGAGTGTGAAATGACTACAGTTTGGGAGTGTGAACTACTAAACTTGGGAGTGTGTAAATGACTGACAGTTTGGGAGTGTGACGGACTACAGTTTGGGGAGTGTGAACTGAATACAGTTTGGGAGTGTGAACTGACTACCAGTTTGGGAGTGGAACTGACTACAGTTGGGAGTGTGAACTGAACTACAGTTTGGGAGTGTGAACTGACTTACATTTTGGGGTGTGAATGACTACAGTTTGTTAGTGTTGAACTGACTACACATTTGGTAGGTTGAATGACACAGTTTGGGAGTGTGAACGACTACAGTTTGGGAGTGTGAACTGACTACAGTTTGGGAGTGTGAATTCTGACTACAGTTTGGGAAGTGTGAACTGACTACAGTTTGGGAGTGTGAAGATGATAAGTTTGGGAGTGTGAACTGACTAAGTTTGGGGAGTGTGAACCGACTCAGTTTGGGAGTGTAACTGAGCTACAGTTTGGAAGTGTGACTGACTAAACAGTTTGGGAGTGTGACTGACTACAGTTTTGGAGTGTGACTGGACTACAGTTTGGGAGTGGTGAACTGACTACAGTTTGGGAGTTGAACTGACTACAGTTTGGAGTGTTGACTGGACTACAGTTTGGAGTGTGAACGGACTACATTTGGGTGTGAACTGAATACAGGTTGGGAGTGCCGACTGAATACAGTTGTGCGAACTGAATACAGTTTGGGAGTGGCGAAACTGACTACAGTTTTGGAGTGCTGAACTGACTACCAGTTTGGAGATGTGAACTGACCTACAGTTTTGGGACTGGTTTGTGAACTGACTACAGTTTGGGAGTGTGAACTGACTAACAGTTTGGGAGTGTGAACGACTACAGTTTGGTAGTGTGCTAGAGGACTGACTACATTTGGGAGTGTGAACGACTAACAGTTTGGGAGTGTGAACTGACTACAGTTTGGGAGTGTGAACTGACTAAGTTTCGGGAGTGTGAACTGACTACATTTGGGAGTGCTGACTGACTACAGTTTGGGAGTGTGAACTGACTACAGTTTGGGAGGTGAACTGGACTACAGTTTGGGAGTGTGAACTGACTACTAGTTGGGAGTGTGAACTGACTACAGTTTGGGAGTGGAACTGACTACGTTGGAGTGTGAAGACTCGTTTGGGATGTAACTACAGTTTGGTAGTGTGAACTGACTACACTTTGGATGTGACTGACATCAGTTTGGGAGTGTGATACTGACTACAGTTTGGGAGTGTGAACTGACTACAGTTGGGAGTGTGATGATTACAGTTTGGGAGTGATGAACTGACTACAGTTGGGAGTGGTGAACTGACTTACATTTGGAGTGTTGAACTGAATACAGTTTGGAGTGTGAAACTGATAACAGTTGGGAGTGTGAACTGACTACAGTTTTGGGAGTGTGAACCGACTACAGTTTGGGAGTGTGAACTGACTACAGTCTGGGAGTTGTGGAACTGACTACAGTTTTGGAGTGTGAACTGACTACAGTTTGGAGTTGATGATACAGTTTGAGTGAACTACTAAGTTTGGGAGTGTGAACTGACGTACTTGGGAGTGTGAACTGACTACAGTTTGGGAGTGTGGAACTGATACGTTCGTAAGCTGACTCGTTTGGGAGTGTTGAATGACTACAGTTTGGGAGTGTGAACTGATTCAGTTTGGGAGTGTGAAACTGATTACAGTTTGGGATTGTGAACTGAATAGCAGTTTGGGAGTGCGACTGAATACACGTTGTTGCGACTGACTACATTTGGGAGTGTGAACTGATACAGCTTTGGGAGTGATTTGAAACTGACTACAGTTTGGTGAGGTGAACTGACTACAGTTTGGAGTGTGAACTGACTACAGTTTGGGAGTGTGACGACTACAGTTTTGGGTAGTGTGGAACTGACTACAGTTGGGAGTTGAACTGACTGCAGTTTGGGAGGGCGCGAACTGACTGCAGTTTGGGAGTGCGAAACTGACTGCAGTTTGGGAGTGCGAACTGACTAACAGTTGGGAGTGTGAACTAACTACAGTTTGGGAGTGTGAACTGATACAGTTTTGGAGTGTTGACTGAATACAGTTTGGGAGTGTGAACTGAATACAGTTTGGGAGATGTTGACTGAATACAGTTTGGAAGCGCGAACTGACTGCAGTTTGGAGTTGCGGAACTGACTAAGCAGTTTGGGGAGTGTGAGCTGACTACAGTTTGGGCAGTCGTGAACTGAAACAGTTTGGGAGTGTGAACTGAAACAGTTTGGGAGTGTGAGAACTGAATTACGAGTTTGGGAGTGTGAACTGAAATACAGTTTGGAGTGTGAAACTGATCTACAGTTTGGGAGTGTGACTGAATACAGTTTGGGAGTGTGAATGAATACAGTTTGGAGTGTGAACTGAATTACAGTTTTGGAGTGTGAAACTGAATACATTTGGGGATGTGAATGAATACAGTTTGGATGTGAACTGATACAGTTTGGGAGTGTGAACTGAATACAGTTTGGCTTAGGTGAAGGAATGAGAAGGATGTACTGTGTGTGTAGTGATAGAAACAAGCGGTCAACCCTTTTGAAGGAGATGCCAAGCTGTTCTGTCCTTCGTAAGAATCGTGCTTACAAGGTCAAGAAGATATGCTGGCGGTCTCAAGAAACAGAAAACGATGACTTTCATGTCGTTAACAAGTCTTCAAATTGAAAGGGAGGGAGATAATGATCAAAGCTGACACGAATCTCTTCCAATGATCTGGTCATCATTGCAGGAGAAAACCCAAATGAAGATGATTGAATATCAAGGTGCTAACATATAATCTTGGTCTACTGCCACTGTCGCGCGCCAATGCAGACGGCTTCTCAACAAGCCTACAGTCAAATCTGATGGGCATTTTCATCGAGCCAGTGTCTAGCACGCGACATGTGATGAAACCATTCCTCATGGATCATTTGGAATCATGCGATGGAATGACAATGCTTCAGGAAGTACCGCAAAAAACAGTAATCCTCGGTCACGTTTAGCTGCTGTTGATCACTTGCTCAAACAGCTAGTGGACACGGCAACAAAGTGTTGACATTGATGTTGTGATTTTGTCGTGGATACATCTTATGCAGCTCCGGTGTAAAGAGTGGTGAGAGGGGGTGAAGAGCAGCTGGAAGCCATACTCAGGAAGATATAGAGTGCTCTCCATAAGTATGTGGAACAGTGAGTTAAATTTTGCGGATCATACGGATGATCCGCTGTGGCGACCCCGAACGGGAGCAGCCGAAAGAAGAAGAAGAAGATATTTATATATACATATATATTGTGAGAAAAAACCATTGTTCTCACCAAATTTAGTGTCCCGCCCACAACGTCACGTGACCTTTTTCAAGC
>CM068968.1:6102724-6138895 GCA_035128595.1 Eptatretus atami
GGAGCCTTGCTCCTCGGTCCGTTTTCCCTCCTGTAAACGCTTTTTCCAACTTGAGTTTGGTTCCCTTTGTCTCTCAATTGTGGTGCGGGCAATGGGTAAATATGGTGGGGTAGATATTAATGTGGTGTAGTGTGTTTAATATTGTTTGTGGAAGAACATGTGTTTATTGTACAAGAATGTAACGATCACCACCATCATATTGCCCTGTGATTTGCAACTAGTACAATAACTGGTTTCAAAACGCCGTCTATCCGACGGGTTTTACCTTAGTGGTGAGGACTGTGAGAAAAAACCATTGTTCTCACCAAATTTAGTGTCACGCCCACAACGTCACGTGACCTTTTTCAAGCTCCCAGGGATGGTGGGCTAGTCGGCACGTGGTGGGTGGACCGCGTCAGAGCTGGGCGCCATTGTTGGCAACAGACGTGGCTCTAAGATCGCGAGTGGAAAATATATCGAGCGCTCCAAATCGCATGTTTTAAAAGCGATTTTTCAAGTGATTTTCAAGACTCTCGACAGCCACAGGTCGCCGCTGATCGTTGATAGCTCCGTCTAAAAGGAGTGAGTTAAATCCGGAAGAGTGTTATCGTTATTCCCGGCTATCGTTGAGCGGAGCTGTGAGTTGTACAACATGTTTTAGGAACTCTATTGTTGCCAAGAGTTCTGGCAGGTTTTTTGTGCTGTTTATTCCATTCTGTTACCAGCCATTTTTGAGATCGAGCCAATAAAATATCGTGCCTACCCCTAGAGGCCGATTCGAAACACAGTGGTGTGTTTTGTTGTTCTCTTTGTCCACACGTGGACTGCTTGAAGCTCAGACATAACGTCAGTATTCCGTGCTGGAAGATATTAAACCGCGGGATCACGACAATATATATATATATATGAACAATCAACTAAAGAAGCATAATGACCCAATGACATGGGACTGACATCATGTACATAAATTATGCTAACACATCACTTCCAAACTCGGAGGCATCCAAATGGCACTCAAGCCTTTGCAGACTGATGTGTTGCATAATTTATGTACATGACGTCAGCGTCATGTCATCGGATCAGTGTCCTCCTTTGGTTGATTTTAATATTCCTGGCTGCAAACCTCCTGACTGGTGATCAGCAGGCCAGAGACAATGTGCTCAGATGGCAAGCGACACTTGTTGCTGGTAGGTCAGGCAGCAAGCACTGTGATGTGACTCGATCTGTGCCCTGCTGCCTTGTCAAGTTAAGGGGTCCGATTTGGTTTATTAATGAGCCTAAGATGGTCACGAGTAAATGATCAGCAGTATGTTGTCCTGATGAGCCCACAATAAGAGTGAAACCTAAATCGACATCTGTTTTCGTCTATTTTATCTGCTTATCTAACAACAGATTCATAGTTTAATCATTCCCAATGTCTCCTTGGTGACCCCCCAGCAAGCGATCAGGTGCACACTCAAAGATTTCTACTCTAACTTATATTTCCCTCAGAACATGGACAATGAGGTGATGGAAGAGTTAATTCCATCCATTGGGACCATACTCTGTGCAGAGCGTTGGTGCTGCGGAAGCAGCCTCCTGGGCTATTGGGCACAATCCTGGACGTCGCCACTCCGACACAGGATACTCGAATGGCTCAATCATCCCAGCAAACTGGTGACCTCAGAAGGATGACAGGCTGAGTCAACCCCACCTGGTATTAATTCAATGGCCAAGCAGGATTTGAACTCAGAACCCTAGGATCCCAAGCCCACCACCCTAACCATTAAGCCAAAAGTAAGGGAACCCATGGACGATAAAGTTCATGTTTTTTTCAAAACAGGAATATCTGGGTTGTGCATTCCCATTGAAAATGGGACCACCAAATCCATCCAGCATGGCTTACCTTACATGAGGACTTACTCATCCGTGGATGAAGGATTGAAACACGACAGGTTAGCTCCCTTCTATGTGAATCAGGGTTCCGTACTTCTCTCATATACATTGCAAATGCGGTGTATCCCCTATCCCTACACCAACCCATAATAGTCGGGGAGCACTCCACCATATTTTGGAAGCTGGCCTTCCAAGTGACAAGGAAGATGAGCAACACACGCTCGATTCTCCAATTTCGGCTGATGAACTCAAAACAGCTGTGCAAAGCCTGAAAGACGGGAAAGCCTCTGGCACATATGGCTTGGCCGGAGAATTCTATTAGACTTTTTGGAACCTTGTGGGGCCTGATTTACTTGACGTTCTTGATTAAAGCATACGTGTCGGAGAACTTCCAGTGTCTTGAAGAAAATCAGTCTTCTGTTCACTGCCAAAAGCTGGGAATTCTTAAGAACTGGCTACCTGTGTCCTTACTGTGTGTTGACTAAAATTCTCTCCAAAGTACTTGCTAACCATATGAAGACTGTGATTAGTTCTGTTGTACACCCAAAACAAACCTAATGTGTGTCTGAAAGATCTATCCATGACACTACACAACTTTGAGGTTGAGGGTCCATTGATGTTGAGTAATCTACTGATCAATGTGGACCTGCGACCGGGGTTGTGCATCTGCTGTTTGGAGAGGTTCTGGCCTGAAAAGATTGACACCGAGATGAAAAACAGTGCCCATCTGATGATCTGGGCAGTTGGGAAATCATTCAATTGCTTACAAAGTGTATTTTTTGTATTTTTGTATTTGCTCGGATACCCAGAGCCCGACATTCACGGTACCAACATTCGCAGGTTCCGCGTATTCGCGGTCGATAATTTGTGACATGCTCCTACATTAGTGGGAAATTGCCCCGCATATTCGCAGTTTTCGTGGCGATATATATTTTTTGCACGAGCCGCGAGCATAACACAGTTCTAAAACATATCTTCCAGAAGCCACGCACAAAGCAGCTGGATGTACGTACAGTACAATACTGGATGTATGCAGAAAACACATCTTCCACGAGCCGCGAACACAACCTGCTTCCTGTACATGTATTGTAGCTTCACGGGATAAACATAGTTTATTGGGATATCTTTCCAGTGTAACACGTCATTCCCCGCAACGCCATCTCCCATTAGTTACTTATAGAATGAAAACACTAACAGCATCTATTGATGTATCCAGTAATTAGCAGGTCACCACATACAGACATTACACAATGGAAACATTCAGTGCATCTTAGTGTAAATTACAATCTTGCTACAAACAGCACCATCTGAGCTGTTACATTTTTAACACGCTCAGCATAACCTACATGTAGGTAGGAATGATGTCATGTCCTGTGAGTTAAAGAATGGAAACGCTCAGCATATCTATTATTTTTCATCCTCATCTTCATCATTTTGCAAAGTTACGTGTGCTGTTTGTTTAATAAAAAAAATGAAACGCTACATGATGTTGTTGTTGTTGTATTTGTTTTGTGGCATGGTACAGTGTGGTTAAGGGACTTTAAAATGCATTTTTCAATAAATTGGAGACGGCACCTAGTGTTGTCAGGTTTTTTTTTTCATATGTAAGCATCTTTAATGAAGCTGTAATCATGCAATCGTGGTCAAAAACATTTTAAACTTTAAAATTTCCCCCTTTGAACCAGGAACCGCCACGAACCGATAACGTTATCCCCCTTGTCCCCATTGTATGAATTCCCCGACTTTGGTGGTGTCGCCATTTGCAGCCTTTTTCATGAACCAGGAACCGCCGTGAACTGATAACATTATCCAACATTTGTGGGTTTTCCCAGAAAGTATCCCCCGTGAATGTTGGGGTCCTGGTGTACTAAATAAAGAGATAAAAGGTGGGAAGTCAAAAGCACCCATAACAATGTGTGTGGTGTGTGGTGTGTGGTGTGTGGTGTGTGGTGTGTGGTGTGTGGTGTGTGGTGTGTGTGTGATTATCTTTTGGTGGAAAATCCACTCTTCTGTTTCTGAGATATTTATATGCTTCTTATGAATTTATTTGATTCTTGTGTTTTTGTGTTGGGTTGACTATGGGTTGACTGATTGCCTGGATGCAACTGAGGTTGTGGATTGACTGATGTAGGTAATCTACTGAGGTGGATCCGTGACCAAGATTGTGGAAACGCCATTTGGAAAGTTTATGGGCTGAAAGAATCAAAACCTCGATGAAGAACAGTGCCCAGCTGATAAACCATGCAGTCGGGAAAGTGTGTGTGCTTGTTTGTTTTTCTTTGAGTGTATGTGTATGTGTGTGTTTGTTTGTTTGTTTGTTTGTTTTTCGTGTGCTTGTGTTTGTTTTTGTGTGTGTGATACAATTGTTAGGAACAGTTGTGTGTGAGAAAACGAGATGTGTGTGTTTTTAGAAAAGGTGGTCTCATAAGACCGAATATGGTTGATTTGTACTCTCCTGCCAGGGCTTCAAAGTTCACCACTATCTCATGCCACCCACTTCCCCACCCACAATATTGCCTACACACATGAGCCAAAAACAAGCCTGGTATTGGCTTAACGGTTAAGGTGGCTGGCTTACGATCTTTGGGTCTTGAGTTCAAATCCTTGTCTTGCTCCGAAATTAACACTAAGGCCTTAGTTATTTATAACTTGGTTTACGCAGTTCTTCAGCTAAAATGTAGGGTCGGTTGGTCGAAATATAAATATAAATATAATTTCAATTTTTAGACATTATATATTTTTATGATTTTTTTTTCGGATGTTCCATGGAAAAGACAGGGTAGTGGGGGGGGGGGGGAATAAATATAAATCCCGGACCAGGAGGATCAAGAAAACATTGAAGATGGAAAACCATTCAAATGCAGGATGCCATTGTTCACTGTATCATCTGATGTGAAAAACAATAAAGAAGGATTAAAATTGTTTTTACAATATAGTCTGGCATGTTTTTCTTATAGGAACCTGTTGGATCATCAAACAAATGGAAACAATGCTGAGAAAATTACTGTCCAAGTCGTAGATGTGTCGTGCACACCAGTGCATAGTGCTGGATATGATTAAAAAAAGGTGTCAACTCGGAGTCACACGCTCAAAACGGTCAATCAGAGCGATAACCAGCTTAGTTTTCAGTGGGCATCTGATCGTACCGTCTCCCCATCCCCATGAGCACATCAAAGGCTGATTTCTGGTCCTTGAAGACTGAATATCAGCATCTCGCAGGAAACTTTGACGTACTTGGCACCGAAATCTTTCTACGAACAGCGGTGTACAACTTTTGATGGAAACAATCGGCACGTCGAGAGTAGCGTGCGAATCATCCCTGCTGCTGCACTGAATTGATGCAATAGTTCGGCCAGAACATTCGTCGTCAAGATGTTGCGTGATTAAATCACCAATACAGTCACTCGAATTTATACCGCTGACATACTTCTTAACAACCCATGGCTCGCAGACTTCCTCTCCTGTCGCAGTCACCGTGTGGCCCTAAATGGAGTTATTCCATCCCCTCTTCCTGTCCAGGCTGGAGTTCCCCAAGGTAGCGTTCTGGGCCCTGTTCTTTTTCTGGTTTCATCAATGATCTCTCCGACTCTCTGGAAAATCCTCTTATATCTGTTTGCTGATGACTCCACCCTCTGCCGTACCAATGTCATCCCTCAGACCGGCAAGCAGCACTCTTCGCTCACTGCAGATCTGGATAAAATCACAAACTGGTCCAACATGTGGAACATGTCTTTCAATCCGGACAAATCTCACACTCTCACTATGTCTCTTCGAAAGGACCGTTTAGAAAATCCCCCCATCCACTTTCTCAACAATCCTCTGGAAGAAGTCCTTTCTTCAAGCTTCTGGTCTCAGGATCTGCCATGACCTTTCCTGGGAAAGCCACATTTCAAACCTCGCCTCCAAAGCCAGTCGCCGACTGGAATCCTCCGTCGTCAAAGTCCTTCCTCGGCCCACCTGAGCTCCTGACCACTGACAAAGCTTTTGCGCAGCCTGATGGAGTACTGCTCTCCCCTCTGGGCTGGTGCTCCTGCCTCCCACCTTTCTCGGCTTCACGCTGTAGAAACCAAGGCATTTCGGATCATTGGCATCTCCGCAATGAGGCTGTCTTTGGCCTCTCACTCGTTCACCGCAGGTTGGTCGGTGGTCTTTCTGTCTTCTACCGTCTCCCTTCCAGCCTCACCCCCCCCAGCTCTCTCTGCGATTTGTCCCCACCACATTTCCGCAGGGCGCTCAAGGTCCGCCACAACCCCCTTCTGGTAAAACTACCAAAATCACGAATCACTGCTCACCTTCACTCTTTCATTCCTCTTTTTTCCCGCCTTTGGAATAAACTCCCTCACTCTCTTCATTCCATTCTTCCTCCGGCCTTCAAAACAGCTGTTCACCACCACCTCTTATCATCCCCATCCAAATCCTCGATCTTTCTACCCCGATAATCCACCCAAGCCCACCTCCTTCAAATTCCCTGCTTTCCTTCCTGAAAGTCCCTGTAATGTCCATCTTCTATTCCCCATGTTCCCGTCCCATCCCTCTCCCTTCCACAGATCTCCTAATGTCTCTGTTCCCCACTGTTTTGTCTCTTCCACTCCCTCCTCTCTTGTCTCATGTCCCCAGGATGTGCGTTGTGTGTTAGCTCTCACACGAGCCCCGACAAGGTATAGAAAAAAACAACAACAAACAATCACTTTCGCCCCAGAAACAACAGTCAACTGAACCACACTGGCCACTGCTCAGGCACCATGACCGAAGACGACTGCGCAGTTCTACGCGCAGCTTACTGCGCAGCTCGGTTAAAGGTGACTCGGCATTTGGCGCGCACGCACGAAATTATATTTTGAAAATAAATGCCGACGTTTACATTTCGGGTTTTGAAACTTTTGCACTTCGCGGAAAATGTACAAATATAAAAGGCTAAAAATGTGTTTTATACTTATATTTCATTGGTAATATATATCGTCGGCGGATCCGTAAACCAAGTTATAAAATAACTAAGGCCTAAGTGGGTTGATCCTTCCGAGATGGGCAAAATGAGTACCAGCTTACTGGAAATAGGGACGTTGCATTAGCGGCACAACCACGCCCCCAGAAAATGATGCAGCCAAATAACCACAGGCTGCACACGAATAAATAAGCCACAACCCACCCAACCCTGTTATTATCAGATTACTGTTTCCTCCCTTCTCTCTCTTCTTATTCCTCCTTCCTTGCTCATGTCCAACTGTGGTCTCACTGCCCAATTGTCAATTTGTTGCCTTTTTTTCAGGATACAACAAGGTACATCATTGTTGGCGAAAATATTTCACCGAGTGATGAAGGGGATAATGGATGTTTGAGAAATTTATCTACCATCATGGTTATTTCTTAAAGCAATGAAATCAAAATGTAGGGTATTTTTATTTCCCCAAACATCAGGGTTCATCATCAAAATGTCCGAAACAAAATGTAGAGGCATTGATAGAAACCTTCATTGGGATGGTTCTTGAAGAAAGAAGCTTCAGAGTCATTTTGCTCTGGTAGATCCAGGTGGACATCGACGT
Source organism: Eptatretus atami (assembly GCA_035128595.1). NCBI lineage: Eukaryota > Metazoa > Chordata > Myxini > Myxiniformes > Myxinidae > Eptatretus > Eptatretus atami. The sequence goes on from CM068968.1 coordinate 6,110,119, forward strand.
CGTGCTCAGTTTTTACTTCCACTTTCACAAATAAATCTGGAAAAAGTAACTTTTGTTAAAAGAAGGCAATCTTGTGTTATGTCCAAAGGGAGTATTGTGTCACATTCCATTCTCTCAAAACAGCTAAATAAATATTGCATTAAAATCAATGATTTGAGGTCTTCCTTGAAAAGGGAAAATAACACATTTCCCCATGGGAATAGCATCATGTCCAACGAAGCACTGCGATATCAAAGCATTACGTTCTGCACAATCTGCCTCAATGATAGGAGATGCTCGTTACCCAACCACAACTTCAGTGGAAATCTCACCACCACCCAAAATCACAACCACCAAAATAGAGAAGGCAAGAAAAATGTGGAGAACCCAAAATAGAGAAGCTTTTCTCCCCAACCTGCATTGATTGGCAAATCATATACAATTGCGATCCAACATATGAGGTTTTTTTTATTTTTATTTTTCTCTCTCGAAAGTTCACCCTCATGGAAAACTAAATTACAGATGTGTGGCACGTTAAAAGTATGACAAATGCAATGAAGATGTCAAGACATGTGACCGTATGATGAGGGAAGTGGAAAGGATCAAAATAATCAGCAAGTGGAGAAAAGCAAGTAGAAAAAAATGGGTTTGGAAAAATCATGTGTCGATGAGCAATTGTGCTGAGGGACTGGACTGGCAAGATACCCGAGAAGTATGCACACATGGCTTTGAGCGACCTAGCCCGAGTTCAAATCTCGACCCACTTTTAACTGCCATCTTGGTTTTTCACACGCAGTGAAGTCATCCATGCATCCACCGCCATCCCTCGCATGAATATTAACCTGTGTGCCATCTGCTACGATTAGTTGGTGGACATTTATGATCCCACGTTGTCTTTCATGAAGAGTAGACGAGTTGATCCTGGAACCCTGAACAATTTTTTTTAATTCTGCTCTGACCTGCATCAGCAGTAAACTCAGACTTACAACAATGCTGCAAACTAAGAGCAAAGTGTTGCACACAAAACGAAGATCGAAGGAGTACCAAAACCAGTCCAGCGGGTGATGTGAGCCTATGGCGTTGGGGTTTTCATACTTGTGCTCCTTCAAAATGCCTGCATCTGTGGAAGAACTCGGGTAGAGCTTGAAGTAGCAAAGGACTTATCGTGCGTAGCTTTTCTTCGTTGGTTTACTCAGCCTTCTTTGATTGGAAGGGCCGAGTGTTGACTAACTATCAAGTCCAAGTTGCAGCTGGGGATGATTGATGAGGGGAGAGCTGATTGGTTGTTTCCTCAAATAACATTTGAGAGATGTAATTTGAGCTTTTAATATACAGTATGTGATTTGTAACGGATTCAGATTCCCAAACTTGTGACAAAAGACCACTGGAGAATAATTATCTCCCAAGATGCCGAGCGAAGGTGAATATGTACGTGCGAATAATCTACCATGATGCTGTGGTTTTACACCGCGTGGCCGTTTCAATGTGTACAGTTGGCCTCAGGAGGGGAATTGTCTTACGCTGGAGGATGGAACCACAGCTCAAAATACATAGCAACTCGTTGAAAAGTTCAGATTCAGACACATTCACTCTAACTTAAACATGCTGCTTGGATGGAGGTCCTCAACGTCACACATAAGATCAGGGCCATTACTCAAGACATATCTCGAGCTTTCTATCCAGTCTGGCACCCCACCTTGCTCTTCAAACTTGCTGCCTATGGAATCCATGGCCACATCCACACAGGGCTTACTGACTTCCTCTACTCTCGTAGCAAGCGCGTGCCTTTCGACGGGATCCTTTCATGTCCTATCCCTGTCAAAGCTAGAGTGCCCGAAGGCAGTGTGTTGGGTTCAGTCCTATTCTTCATCAACAACCTCTCTGACTCTAGAAATTCCTCATCTGTTTGCCGATGACTCGAAACTCGACCAAGGCATCCCTCATCCTTCAAAAAGACAGGTAACAGCCTCTTCACTCTCTTCAGACCTTGATAGAATCACAAGCTGCTCAAATGCTTGGAATATGTCTTTCTCACACTCCTACTCTCTTTCTGTATGCAAGGACTATCTGGCAAACCCTCCCATCTCCTTTCTGAACAATCCTCATGAAGAAATTCAGTCATTGAAACTTTTGGGTCTCACTATCAGCCATGATCATTCTTGGGGAAACCACATTTCTGAGTTGGCCTTCAAAGCCAGAATGGGATATCCTCCATTGAGCAAAGTCCTTCCTGAACTGTTATCCAGCAACAAGGCCTTCATTGACAGCATGATTGAGTACTGCTGTCCCCTCTGCGCTGGCTACCCTCCCTCAGATCTTGCTCATCTTTTCACTGGGGAAACCAAGGCTTTCAAGATTAATGGATTCTCCCGCAATGAAGCTGAATCAATGGGCCAACCACATTCACATCGCAGAAAGGTCGGTGGTATATCTTTCTTCCACTGCCTCCTTTCTGGTCTTGCATCCTCTGATCTTTCCATGCTTTGTCTCCCCTCCTCCTCCCACCCACCCACCACCCCACCAGGTACCTGCAGCAGGACACACACGGTCTACCAGCAACCCCTTTCTGGTGAAACTGCCAAATATCCACAATTACTGCTTGCCTCGACACTTTCATTCCTCTTTTTTCCCCACCTGTGGAAACAACCTCCACATTCTCTTCAGTCTCATTGTGCCCTGCAAGTCTTCAAGACAGATGTTCACCACAATCTGAGATCATTCCCCACCCAACCATGACATTTTCCACCTTAAAGGACTCCATTCCAAAGCACTCACTGTTTTTTCAGGTCAATGTGATTTCCTCCCTCTCCATCACCTCTTTACATTTGTTCGTGAGTTGTTGGTCGATTCATCCCCGCTTTCCCTTTCCTTTTCTTCTTGTGTTTCATTCAACTTGTGTGCAGCTTGTTCACCCCAATGTGTCCTTCTCCGCTCTCTTTCATATCATTCTCACTTTTACTCTGCTCTTGTTGTTTCCCCCTTTCCATGAGCCTCTATCATGGATACAAAAAATAAAACTCGGTGCAAACAAACACAGATCCCATTAGAAGTGATGTAAATCACAAGACTCACCATTCAGCTGGTTGCTTTGCTCCTCTTCCAAACCAAAGGAGTTCACATCCTCTATTTTTATCTGCTGAATCTCAGAAGATCCTTCCAGTTCCTCAACCTTCATTCCACACCGGAGCACAGTCGACTGTTCCTATTCCAACTGCATACGACAGGAATCGTTCCATCAGCCAAGTTGAGCATACATGGTGGGTGGACCTTTAAAGAGGCAGTGAACATACCACTCTTCCTGAAGTTCGCTCCACCCTGAGTACCTTGATCCCAAACAGTAACTACAAGTGAAGTAGCTGTATACTTGAGAACTTATTCACTGCCTAAATCAGTTACAGCACTTCAAACATTCATCCAACACAAACACACACCCTTTGACACCCACAAAAAATAAACTGTACATGTTGCAGGCTCTTAAGACAGCACTGTAATTGTATTACATATTGATATAAAATCTGAGCCTGTTCAGCAATTTTAAGATGAAGACATTCAATGTTGAGAAGGCCTCATACACAGCACAGGGGATGACCACTGGCTTTCAGGTAATGCATAAGGAACCCAATTTTGAGAAAATCAGATGGCACTACAACATTCACCTGGAATATGTCCATGGGAATTCAGTTCAAATTCATCACACTGGCAAGTAGTACTGCATCACCTGTATTAAATATTTAAAGGGAAGACCATTTGTATCATTCATTAGTTTGAACACTGTCAAAAAGTTATGTTTCTTTGTTAATTCACCTAACAGCCTCTTGTATAGCAATTTAGGAAATGACTTCCAGAAGGTTCAGTATGCTATGCCCACTGCTCTTGCTTCATCTACCCAATCGGCAATTACCTCAAAGAATTCCAACATATTTTTGAAACACGCTTTCCCTTGAGCAAATCCATACCAGCTGTCTTAAAAAAAAAATTCGAAATTGCTCCTTACCTGCTCCAAAACCTTCCCCATGGTGCGCAAAGGTCGACGGTTCTCCAATGTTTCCCTTTAGCCCCTATACAAGGATAGTTTATACAGAGATGTGAGTAGGGTTTTTTTTTTAACTGTAATGTGATGTTTGCGAGTCCGGGGAGGAAAGTTATGAACCCCTCAGGAAGGACAAAGAACATGCACATCAGTTTAAAGCTAGTTATGCCATAATATTCTGTTTGGAAATTAAGTGAAATCATGTTCAGGTTGGTAGATGTGCATTGCAAATGTGAGTTAAACTAAATTCATGTTTTTCCTTCCTTGACACTCAATTCGAACCATTTCCCGCTAAACACATACGCACCATGACCTTCCTTTCGCGAATGAATCGCAGAGAATCTAGCGTAATTGGCTTGAGTAATGAAGGGGATGCTGAGGTTACATGCAAGATGTCCGATAGGTGAGTGCTAATCTCGGAGCCCCCTGCCATTTCCCAGAAAGATTGCCTGCAGAGGCCAGTCCACTAATTGTACACTGTTGCTGCGTCGGAACACAGGACTCGACCAATGACTGTCAACAAGGAGGGTCTTGATCGCCCCCACAAGTTCTGCACCAATGAGGAGCCATGAAGCTGAAGAGTAAGGGAGGAGTGGGGGAGGAATAAAGGAAGGACTATGCAATGTGAAGAGAAAGAGAAAGAGAGAGTTTGCGGTGGACAGTCGAACAGCTCACCGTGCCTCTTCTACACTTTCCATGAACCTTTCCCCGATGCTTATTCTTCACATTCTGACTTTCTTCTCTTGACATTCTTCTCATCTTTCTGACCCTTTCCATTTCCTTCTTCCGTACTTTCGTGCATATTTAACCCACACACTGACGCACATTTCTAGCCGGGCACGCCTTCCAATAACCTGGTTATCGCCACACTACCACAGAGCCACCGCCCTACCTCGTATCACTGCACGAGATTCCCGCCATCCACGCAGTCCATCGTGTTCGGCCAAAATAACATCCAATGACCCAAGCACGACCGGGGCACTGACATACACGAGGAAGTAGTCCAAAAAGGAGTGCGAGGGAGGCGAGCCTGAACGGTGCAGCAATGGGTGACTGCAGCTTCCACCGGGGTTGTAAAATGTGTGTCCGGCCACGTAAAAGACCCCACACTACTTCATTCGCACCACTATTTCTCACCCCTCCCCCCACACTCTCTTTCCTTTCTTCAGATATCTGGAAGCATTTAACTTAAAGGTGCTAAACAATAGCTGTAAGGCATCCGAGGACAGGTTTAGCGTGTTGGGGGATAAGTGGGAATGTATATGTCCTATGTATTTATGAATATTGTCTTGCCTTTACCTGAATTCTCGCAACATTTTCCTGTTTGAATTCCGAACGACCATTTCTCTCGCCAATATCCTGCTTGTGTAATAAACTAAAGAAAGGGTTGATATCGTGTCTTGACTTATCTGACTCGGGTTTCATCTGAGATAGCACTCCTGGGGCAATTGGCCCAAGGGAATAATTATTGGTCTGACAGATGATAGAGTGCGGGTGTAAATCAGGTTCGCTCGGCCAATTAATCACCATTATACAGTAGCAGGCACGGTTTCCCATCTGCTTGATTCATCTAACAGGTACGGTAAACCGACCCTGGGCATAAATATCTGGCCAGAGGTGAATGATGTAGACAGTTCCATGGTCTTTTGATGGACGCCAGGCTTTTGGAGTTATCCGACCCGTGATCGTAACACTGGTGTCAAGGAGTTGGAATGGACTCGACATACGAGTAATCGTGCCTCAAAGTAAATTAAGAAGCCTATTAGGGGGCAATTGTTAGCAGGTGGCATGACCCGCCCCATCAGTCATCCTTATACCCTTAATGGAGCAAAAGCAAATGTCATGGGTGTAGCGGGTAGGCATCGCCGCCACCGCCTGACATGAACCTATGGGCGGCTATGTTTAGCCAAATAATGGACAGGCAGGATAAGCTAATCAATGACATGAGAGCTATGGGGCAATGACATGACAGCTTTGGGCAAATGGGGCAGGCAGAAATGAAGGACAGGCTAGACAAACTGGGGGATGACCTTGGTGGGACAACTGATGCTGTCAAAGGAGAGCTGGGTGAAGTAAACATGGATGTGCTGAGTGTGCGACACGAGATTGCAACTGATCAGGCTAGGTTGGAGGGGGAAATAGCTAGGTTAACAATCGGGGTAGATGAACTGAAGGGTGGGCGGGTGAAGTTAAAAGAGGCAATTTAACACAATATGGAGGTGATAGGGGAGTTCAAAGAAAGCTCAACCAGAGTTGGTGTCAAAGCCACCCAATGCTCGCCTGTTTATACATTTATCGTTTTTAAAAGACGAGTCTAATAATTAATATTTTTTAATAATTACTCTAACAATTGTTTTTTTGGGGGGGGGGGGGGGGTTGGAAATCACTTAAAACATGTAGAAATGCAAAAAAAAAAAAATTTCCTCAGACATTTTTTTTTGAGGGGGGACCAAGTCCAAAATCTAATGGCATGATCCTTGGACCATACCAACCCCCCCCCACCAAGTTTCGTCGAAATCCTATGCAAAAAAAAAAAAAATTTTCTCTAACAATTTTTTTTTTGGGGGGGGGTTGGAAATAACTTAAAACATTTTTTAATAGAAACCATGACAAAAAAAAAAATACTATTTTTTCTCTAAAAAAATTTGGGGGGGGGGGGAGGGACCAAGTCCAAAATCAATGGCATGATCCTTGGAACCATACCTAACCCCTCACCAAGTTTCGTCGAAATTCTAATCACTTATAACATAGAATGCAAAAAAAAGAAATCAAAATTTTGTTGAAAAAAAAGTTGAAAAAAAAGTTGCAAAAAAATTTTTTTTCTCTAACAATTTTTTTGGGGGGGGGGGGGTTGGAAATCACTTAAAACATGTAGAAATGCAAAAAAAGAAAATCGAAATTTTGTTGAAAAAAAAGTTGCAAAAATTTTTTCTCCAACAATTTTTTTTTTGGGGGGGGGGTTGGAAATCACTTAAAACATGTAGAAATGCAAAAAAAAAAAATTTCTCTAACAATTTTTTTTGGGGGGGGGGACCAAGTCCAAAATCTAATGGCATGATCCTTGGACCATACCTAACCCCCCCCCCACCAAGTTTCGTCGAAATCCGTCGAGGAGTTTTTCCGTAATACAAAAAATTAACATTTTCACGCTCACGCTCACGCTCATTGCTCACGCCAGGGGGTATTCTTCATATACGCTCTGTTCTTCGAACAGGCGAGCTAAAAAGGAAATTGTAGCAATAAAGAAAGAATGTAAACAGACATGACAGGAATTGTCAGGAGCAAAGCAGGAGATAAAAGGAATCAAAGGAAGAGCATAACAGACAGAGAAAGAGGTGAGAGAAACCACAGAAGTAGTTAAAAGAATCAGTGAGGAGGTAGAGAAAAATAAGGAAGAAACAATAGACAAGGTGATAATGGCAAAGGAAGAATTAATGGAAACAATGTGCAAAGATCGATATAACGTGTTGCAGCTGCACGGAGAGAGGGTACGGACCCTCACTGGGAACGAGGATGGGTTGGTTCCTGGGAAGGTGAGGAAGCGTGAGAGGGATGAGGTGAATGTTGTGAACGAGGACATGCCACGATTCGGTAAAATAAAGTTCCCGGGCTTTGTCGGTTATGTGAATGGAGCGGAATATGTGGCAAGTCTGTAGGGAGTGAAGGGTGAACTCGCACTTTCCTCACTTGTGAACTAGTACAGGAATTAAATGGGTGCACTTCAGAAGCTGCCTCATCAGGGCCGGCATGCTGAACTCGCACACCGGGGTTCGTTCGGTGCTGTTAACGCTGTATGATGGTAAGAGTGACGTGGGGACATTTCTGGCACAGTTTTCTTGCGTAGCCCGTGGTAATAGCTGGGAGCAGGATGAAGGTGGGGTGCATTTGGTGACAGCATTGCGCAGTATGGTGGATAAGGTACTGACGATGATGCCTGGTGGTGTCACGTCTTTGGCAGACCTCATTTCGACTTTAAAAAGCTGTTTTGGCAAAGAACAGCACATCGGGCTTGTTAAAGCCCAGCTCGCAATGCGAAAAAGAAAGGCAGGCAAATCTGCAGGAGAATTGACGCATGATATTCGCTGTGCAGTACGAATCACACATTCAGGTTCCGGCAGTGGCCGCATAGGAGAGCCTGGCCATGGATTATTTCTTACAAGCTCACGTGGGATCATGTGGGCTGGCGATGAGTACATCCATTTGGAATTATTCAGGAGGTATGCACCTTACCTGGTGAGGTATTATAATCAGGGGCATCGAGAGCCAGCACGAACTCCGAGGCAAACAATCTCGAGGCCCCCACCCCTAGTCTCTTACATATGTATTAAAAACTACAGTTACAGAAGAAGCTCAGGCCCCTCAATGGAACCCGGGGCCCCGAGATAACGATCCCCCCTGACCCACCCTCTCAATGCCCCTGATTAACCAGCATGCCAGCTCCTGCCAACATACCCTCCTGGTATACCCATAGCTGGCCACCAACACCCACCTCCCCCAAGGACACAAAGAAGTGCCGAACATGCAGGGCCTCGTTCGGCAATGGTAGATGAAAGACAGCCCTCATCGACGTGACAAGTCATCTTTTGTTGTCAAATTGGCATTGGTAGTTTGATGATTAGGTGCAAAATTTCGGGCATAGGTGTAAATGCGGTGGGGGACACAGGAGTAAGCACCACAATTATCAGCCCTGTGGTCCTCAATTTGAGTGAAAATGGTTGAGATAATATCCACCATGTTTTGAGGTTTACAATTGAAACTAGAACGGCACTCGGTAGAGCACATACCTCCACCCATAATGCCTGATCCACAAGAACATATCTGGCCCTATACATTTTTGAGACGTCACGCTATATATCGTTTTAGAGCCCCATCTCTCAATGGTGAAGAATCACTTTAAAAATTCTAGTAGTCGGTTCCAGATCTTCACCAAAATCGAATCAGTTCGTCCTTATCACACACCCAACCTGTGCATAAAATTTCATCCGGATCCATCCACAACTTTTTGAGATATCCTGTACACAAACAAACAGACAGAAAGGGGTGAAAACATAACCACCTTCACCTTCGTGGTGGAGGTAATAAAGATGAATATAGGATATTGTGAAATTAACAGAATTTACAGAAATCCTTAAAATTACATTACAGTGCCTTCAGAAAGTTATTCACACCCCTTGACATTTGTCACAATTTGTTGTGTTACAGGCTGAATTTAAAATTGTGCTCTTTTAACGTACCAAATTTTGTTCAATCCTGTACCAATGCCGGCATAAGAGGACAATCACCCCCCCCCCTCTACTTTCACTCAAGTCCCCCATCAATCACATGTCCAGAACACCCCCTTCCCCTTCACACGAACCGCTTCTCTCCCCAATCCTCCCCGCTCCCTCCCCCCACCCAGAGTGTGAAGCAACGTGTGGTAAGGCCATGCTCTCACTACCCTCCTTTCTCTGCTCTCCTCAGAAAAGAACTTATGATGTCATCGGTCACGTGGTTCGGCAGCCATATATATATATATTGTTACGGCTGTGGAAATTCGCAATACACCATAAGGTCCCCAGCTCAGTTATGATGCTAAGTTTATGTGTAGATAGGTCCCCACCGTTGTTTAAAGGGAATTCTTCATGTTCACCAGGGCTGCGACCCTTTGAGAGAGCCGTTTTTCTTTCGCTATCGTTATTTTGGCCCGACAGAGCACGCTACGACCCTTTCCACCACAAAAACCGTCCGAACGTCGAGCGAAGGCCCAGTGAAAAGAACTGGGATGACGCGTGAGTTTTCCCGCCGTTTTTGCGCCGCCAAGGCTGGCACGAGAAGCGTCGAGGAGCTCGCTCGCGATTGGTGGACACGGGGCGTGAGGCGGTCGGAGTGAGGGCACGCCCCTTTTTGAGAAGCTTCTCGAAGGAGGCGGAGCCGAAAACGGGGAGGAGCGAAGGGCGGAGCCCCGCGCTACATAAGGCGGACCGCATGCGGGCTCTCCCTCTCTCTTGTGGTCGAGGTCGAGTTCTCTTTTGTCTGGGTCGTCGCGTCATCCTCTCTGTCGGGGTCGTGCTGGATCACTCTCTCTCTCTCTCCTCTTCTCTCTCTCTCTCTCCTTCTCTCCTCTCTCTTCTCTCTCTCCTCTCTCCTCTCTCTCTCTCTCTTTGTCGTCAGGTGGCCTTCATCGTTCTTTGTCGTCGGGGTGGCCTTCGTCGTTCTTTGTCGTTCGAGGTCGAGTTCTCTCTCCCTCCCTCTCGTCTTGGCGTTGAGCGACCTGTCGGTGAAGGCGCGGGCGCGGTGGCGAGTCCGGGCGACGCCTCGGAGACGCAGACGGAGGCGCAGCCCTGCCGGCTGTGTGGTGTGAACTTGCGCGTCTGGCGAGGAGTGCCGGAGAGAGCTCGTCGACCGTCGCACCACGAGGGTGCAGGTAACCAGCGTCGGTCGTGTGGGCCCATTCGGTCATCCACGGCCCACGGCCATAAAGGTTTACGAACCCCGTCTACCCCCTTGCCTATGAGGGGGTCATTTCTTTTGTTCTGTATGACTGCTGTGGCGCCGTGTCCCTAAGTTAAAACCTGTGTAAGTGACTGTGTGTAAATAATAGCATATTCAGTGGTATTGCTTTTGGTTCCATGCTTTTTCTGTTATTTGCATGACTGCCTTGGCTGTACATACGTGCTGTATAAATAAATGTGCTTTGTTTGAATGTATCCCGTTCGTCGTGTCCTATTTCCCTTTGAAGTGCCATCTTGCATCGTGGAATGAGTAGTGGGTTTTGAACACCCGAGTAAAGAAGAATCACTGAACCGTCGAGGTCGGCGATAACACCGCTCGGTTATCCCTGTAGCACGGAACGAACCGCTTAAGCGGTTCGTGTCCTAAGCCGACCTGCGGCGTGGTGCAACCCTCGGTAGGTTACCCGCGCGGGTATTTAGGTATATCGACATTCGGCGATTCACCCTATTTCGCGCGGGTAGAATGCGGACTGGGTTGTGGTGAGGTTAAACCCCCACCCGTGACTGGCTCCTGGCGGTAGTTCCAGGAGGGTCACGACTGAATTGTCCGTTCGGTGGCACGCGGCTGCCATTAGAGGTACGCGGCCGATCGCACGCCAGGCGGGCCAGAATTCGTAACAATATATATATATTTTATTATTTTATTTTTTTTAAACAACAACCTTCAAAAATATTTTTCTCCGAACGGCTGAACAGATCGAGGAGAACCTTAATAGGTATGACCGCCTATCCATGAGGAACAAAAAGTTCCTTAACTGTGACATCATCGTCACATGGTCTGGAAGCCATTTTGGATTTACCCTGAAACCTTTAAAAATTATCTTCTCCAGAACGGCTGGACAGATCAATGGGAAACTTCACACACACGTTCCCAAAGCCTTGGGGATACCAAGGTGCTCATGAATAATTGATAGGTCACATGGTTTGGCAGCCATATTGGATTGATGGTAAAAAATTTTTTTAATCCTCTCTCTTGAACCACTGCATCAATCGACATGAAATTTCAAAATTATGATCGAGCAGTGATGGGGAATATATGTTTTAAATTTCAATCTGATTGTATGCATGGTCTGGCGGTCTGAATTATTTAATATTTTTGATGTGGGTTCTTTTTTTTTATACTTTAATGAAGGCTCACTTGGCTGTGCCTGGATGGATTTGAGTGTCGAGGAGCAGCAGCTGAAACCGGAATCCTATCCAGGCTCCTCCTGATGAATTCATATTTTATTTTTGCTTCTTTGGGTTCCTTCTGATTCCTCCATTGCAGGACTTTTCCTATTTGGTCTTCCATCTGATTTGAATTGAATTAATTTTAATCCTTTTCTGAATTCAGCTGAATAACAATAAACGTCATGGGTCAGGTGTCCGTTCAAAGTGGGACATATTGGTACCCGGTCATCACTGCCAACAGTTATGAAGTGGTAGTTCTAGTTATGTGTTATTATCTATGTAACCCACCAGAACACAAATACACAAAATATACCACAGTAACTGCACAAACACACACAAAGTATACCACCGAAAACTGCACAAATACACGCAAATATACCAGGAAAACTGCACAAACACAACACAACATATACCAGAGAAACTGCACAAAACCACAAAATATACACACGAAAATGGCACAAACACCACATTCAAAAATATACCACAGAAACTGCAAAAATTACCCAGAAAACGGCAACCCACGCAAAATATACCACAGAAAGAAACCACAAAATATACAAGAAAGCACAAATACACCAAAATTACCAAGAAAATGCACAAACGCCACACACAAAATATCACAGAAAACTGCACAACACCACGCAAAATATACACAGAAAACTGCACACACACCACACAAATATACCACAGAAAACTGCAACAAACACCCACAAAATATAACACAGAAAACTGCACAAACACACACAAAATATACACAGAAAACTGCAACAACATAACAAAATATACCACAGAAAACTGCACAACACAACACAAATATACCACAGAAAATGCACAAACACGCAAAATATACCACAGAAACTGCACAAACACACACAAAATATACCACAGAAAAATGCAAAACACCAAAACAAGAAAACTGCACAAACACACACACAAAATATACCACAGAAAACTGCCAAACACCACGACAAAATATACCAGAAAACTGCACAAACTCACACAAAATATACCACAAAATGCACAAACCCACAAAATATACCACAGAAATGCACAAAACACACAAAATATACAACAGAAAACTGCACAAACACCACACAAATATACCACAGAAAACTGCACAAAACCACAAAATATACACAGAAAACTGCACAAACACACAAAATATACACGAAAACTGCACAAACACACCAAATATACCACAAAACTGCACAACACACAAATAATACACAAGAAACTGCACAAATCCACACAAATATACCAAAAAATGCACAACTCCACAAAATTACCACAGAAAACTGCCAAACCACACAATATCCAAGAAAACTGCACAAATACACACAAAATATACCAGAAAACTGCACAACACACCAAATATTACCACAGAAAACGCAAATACCCAAAAATATCACAGAAACTGCACAACACACACAAAATATACAGAAAACTGACAAATCACAAAACATATACACAAAAAATGCACAAACACCTACACAATATAACCACAGAAATGCACAAACTCACACAAATATACCACAATGCAACAAGACGACAAAAAACACAAAAACTGCACAACATCAAAAAAATATACACACAGAACTGCACAACCACACAAATATACCACAAAAAACTGCACAACCCACACAAAATATACCAAGAACTGCACAAACCGACAAAAAATATCCAACAAAACTGCACAAACACACAAAATATACCAAAAATGACAAACTCACAAAAATATACCACAAAACTGCACAAACCCACACAAATATACCAAACAAACTGCACAACCACACAAATATCCACAAACTGCACAACACAACAAAATAACCATCACAAAACTGCACAAACTACCACACAAAACTGCACAAACTCCACACAAATAAGGTCTGGGAGAACTGCAATCTCTGATTTCTCTTCTTGTTTTTAATGCAGAGTTTTATTCATACTAAGACACTTTATTTTCGAAAGTGAATGTTGGGGAGAGGGCCCAATCAATGCCCTTGCATCGGCCCTGCCGATATCTAGTTAAGAAACGTGTTATAATCTGTACCACGAGTTTAGTACTACTCACAAAGATGTTTAAAAACCAGAAATCTTCACAAAATTTCCTCCACTCACAACTCGCCTTGGAAAATGTTGCTTTCGCTGTGCGTGTCCCGGGAACACGGATCCACGATTGATCCATGCACGACCTTTCTTCCTCCCTCATATTATATATTAGATCTCTCGAATCCCTCTCGATCGTTATTTCATTCCGACTGACCTGTATTACCAGGGAATTGCTTCCAGCCTAAAAGATTTCTAAAAATCATTCCACACAAAAATATCCAACGCTGAAAAAAAACAAACAAAAAAAAGAGGAAAAAGAGATTCGACAAGCCAAGCTAGAAGATGCACCCCCGTTGGTATTTTCAGAATTTGTGCTGGTGGTGATGGTTGTTGTTGTTTATTGTTGTGTGCCCGGTTGTGAGACGATCAAATACCTTTCTCGATGTTGTCCCTCATCCCTGCCATCGAAGTGTTCTCCCCTCCTCTGTTTCCTGTTCTTTTTCTTCTGCTATGTCAATAAAATGTGGAGTACGTGTAACATCCCATGGTCTATATCAGAATGTTTAATATGGGAATGTTGAGAAGTCCAGTTTGCAGAGATCGTCATTCTTCCCCCTCTCGGCTTCGCACTCTCCGTACCCCCCTCTCTAACCTCTCGGTATCCCCCCCCTCTCTACCTCCTCTCGGTACCCCCCCCCCCTCTAACCTCCTCTCGGTACCTCCGTCTCTAACCTCCCTCGGTACCCCCCCCCCTCTCTAACCTCCTCTCGGTACCCCCTCTCTAACCTCTCGGTACCTCCTCCTCTAACCTCCTCTCGGTACCCCCCCTCTCTAACCTTCTCTCAGTAACCCGCTCTCTAACCTCTCTTGGTACCCCCTCTCTAACCTCCTCTCGGTACTCCTCTCTGACCGCCTCTCGGTACCCCCCTCTCTAACCTCTCGGCACCCCCCTCTCTAACCTCTCGGTGCCTCCCTCGCTAACCTCCTCTCGGTACCCCCCCTCTCTAACCTCCTCTCAGTAACCCGCTCTCTAACTCCTTCGTACCCCCCTCTCTAACCTCTCGGCACCCCCTCTCTAACCTCTCGGTGCCTCCCTCTCTAACCTCCTCTCGGTACCCCCCTCTCTAACTCCTCTCAGTAACCCGCTCTCTAACCTCCTCTCCGTACCCCCCCTCTCTAACCTCTCAGCTTCCCCCTCTCTAACCTCCTCTCAGTAATCCGCCTCTCTAAACCTCCTCTCGGTAACCCCCTCTCGACCTCCTCTCAGTAAACCCGCCTCTCTAAACCTCCTCTCCGTAACCCCCTCTCTAACCTCCTCTAGTAACCCCCTCTTAACCTCCTCGGTACCCCCCTCTCTAACCTCCTCTCGGTACCCCCCTCTCTAACTCCTCTCGCGTACCCCCTCTTAACCTCCTCTCAGTAACCCGCTCTCTAACCTCCTCTCGGTAACCCCTCTCTGTAACCCCCCTTCTTTTCTATAACCTCCTCTCCAGTAACCCCCTCTCTAACCTCCTCTCGGTAACCCCCTCTCTAACCTCCTCTCGTACCCCCCTCTAAATCCTCTCAGTAACCCCCTCTCGAACGTCCTCTCGGTAACCTCCTCGCTAACCTCCTCTCAGTAACCCCTCTCTTACCTCCTCTCAGTAACCCCCTCTCTAACCTCCTCTCGGTAACCCTCTCTCGAACCTCAACTCGACCCGCCGCTCTCAGGTCGATCCGTTCCACGTTCCATTGCCTCCACGAACATCCTCCATGAACAGAAATGTGGGGGGAGGGAGGGACAGAAAGGGAGATATTAAAGGGAGTGAGAGAGGGTAGTGGAGTCCCACAAACACGTGACGACACCGTCGAGACCCAGATATTAAATCAACACAAAATAACACAATGTAAGCACAAGAAGGTATGTGCACCAATCGATAAAACAGTGCAGCTACCAATCGATAAAACAGTGCAGGTAACAAATCGATAAAAACAGTGCAGGTACCAACGATAAAACAGTGCAGGTACCAATCGATAAAACAGTACAGGTACAAATCGATAAAACAGTACAGGTACCAATCGATAAAACAGTACAGGTAACGCAATCGATAAAACAGTACAGGTACCGATCGATAAAACAGCGCAGGTACCGATCGATAAACGCGCAGGTACACGATAACAGCACAGGTACCAATCGATAAAACAGCACAGGTACGCAAATGATGTGTTTTTAATGCCGTGAACAAACTTTGGTACATCACGGATGATAACGGTTATGGTCAAGTTTCATCGCAATTGTGTGTGTAGTTTCAGAGAATTTGCAAGGGTTTGTGGACGGACTGTCTGACAGAGGGACGACGTGCCATCCCATAAGCTCCCCAGAACTACGTTCCAGGTGAGTTAACCAGAAGTTCAGGATGTGCACGTGGCACTTTCCAGGACTGAATCCTTCCGAAGAGACAAGGTGACAATGGAAGAATTTCTTGGATTGAAAGATTTTCTTGGCTCTGGGGCACTGAAACTTCCATTGGAAAAGGGGATGAAAGGACACTCATCAGCAGGTACCACACAGAGCGTTGGTGCTGGTGAAGCAGTTTCTTGGGGATTATTACAAACCTGGGTGGGTCGTCTCTCCATCGCAGGATACTCGACCGAGTGTGCAGGTATGGAAGTTGTCCAGGGTGCCGATAATAACTTGCCCACTCTTCGCCAAATACACCATGGGATCCATAACTGCCACCAACTAATGCTAACAGATAGGACACCCAGCTTAACCTCCATCCGAGAGATGTTGCACATATTGATGAAATCTCCCTTCATTTGAAAAACAAGGATGACAGTTTGTAGCTGGGCTGAGATTCAAACAAAGGTGAGACAGCTCAGAGGTCAGTGTGTACACCTCCAGGTCTTCTGTCTTTTGGGATCTTCTGTGTCTTTTGGGTCCTCAAAGGTCTAAGGGTCTCAGCAGTCTAAAGGGTCAAAAGGTACATTCCAATAGTACGTAAATAATGGACTAAAGTCGGACGGAAGGATGGAGGGAGGGACGAAGGGACAGAGGAAAGGACGGACGGAAGCACGCTGAGACCGAGCTGCACTCGCCTCTCCACACGTCGTTGCAGAGATTGACGGCACAGATTTGCTGTGTTGGTATGATATACACCAACCATGATGCAAACATTTGTTTCCTCAAATTTATTGGTAATATTGCTGATATTGTATTTATTTGAAATTTAATTTGTGATATAAGAAGGTCCAAGTGGTCTAAGTTGTCAAGAGTCTAAGACTCTAAGCTGTCTAATCTGTCTGACGGGAGTGATGGGTCAAAATGGTCTTAAGGTCTGAAGGGTCTTAAGAGTCGTTGGGGTCTTTTGAGACTTTTGGGTCTTTTGGGACGTATGGGTCTTTTGGGTCTTTGAGGTCTTCACGGTCTTTTGGGGGTTTTGTTTACTTGGATGTCTTCAAAGGTCGACGTGGTCTCGGCAGTCTAAAGGGTAGAAAGACACGTTCCAATTCTATGTAATTAATATCCATACGTAATTGATAGACAGGAAGCAACCGACGTTCAAACAATATGTAATTAATAGACACTAATTGGTACCTGTGGAAATTGGTGGAGTTACAGCACTTCAGAGTGGACCACATTTCTTGTCAGGTAGGGATGGTTTGTTGACGGGAAATGTTTTGTTATGAACTCTGATTGGTCAGCATATGTCCGCAGACCTGCTGGATCCCCTACTCTTACTGGCTGCCATGTACAGTTGGCCATGGGTGAACACACTGTTTGGTACATGAAGTGTGCAGTACTTGAGGCTCTGTCCTTGAGATTTATTGATTGTCATGGCGAATGCTGGTCTGACTGGGAACTGGCGTCTGCGAAGTGTGAAGGAAGGTCCGTGTCTGAGGGGCACAGGAGTATTCGTGGAATGAGAGGTGTCGCTCCTATATGTTCGCCTGACAGGAGCCTTGCTTCAAGCAGCCTTTCAGAGACTCCAATCAGAATATAGCGGCTTCCTTTGCAATGTCCATGTTTGAGATACATGTTACACGACAACATTATTAGAGCATTGGCCTTTTAGCTCATTTTGTGTGGAGGCATTCCAGGAATGTTGATTGTATTTAAAAACTCTGTTGGACAGAGAGTTGCTTGATTTTGGTCAGCTACAGAATCAGCACTGACCAAGACTGTGTTGGATCCTGGGAGTTGTGCCATTATGACTTCATTTAGTCAGTCGACGTCATTATTTGTGGATATGAGGAAGGTTCTCTCTATAAGCCACAATGGATCAGTGTTGTTCTGTGGCTGATCAACAGTGTGGTTCTGCATGAAGAGTTTGGAAGAACAATAATATATGATTTGTGACATTACCAAAACACTCTCTGATTTTTAAGATTAAGCATCTCAATTTGTGAGAAAGAATCATTTATTAGGCAGAAAACCTTTTATCCCCAATCTCATTTAACTCTTGAAGTTTTCAATTTTTAAATTAATTTTTTTCCTGTAAGTGAACTGATGGTTGGTACTGCAAAAATTTAAAACACATGAAAACAAACACGTTATAAAAAATAACACCGAAGCTTTTCGTGCTGTACTTCTCAAGGTGATACACAGCAAAGAAACCAGAAACAATGATCACATGTGCTTTTATAAGCATGTCCAAGTAAAAGCGACACTGATTGGTTCTGCGGCCGTGACGTCAATCAGAATCCGAACGCCCTTTGGTTGATTCCGGGCTGGAGCAGAGTTGCCCGAGATCACGTACCATTCGTGTCATTACCCCCAACCATTGTCGGAGAAATCCCTGTAATCTTTCTGTGTTGAAATAGATTAAGAGAATGTTTAAAAAAATAGATTATTAAAAAAATAATTAAGAGAATTCCTTTTGTCGACACAATGTCGGATCCATGGAATGGATGAAGGTTGCTTCTAACATACATAAATGCATTGTAGTTCGATCTCGGCTTAAAATCTTGAACATATCTGCATTGTACTGGTCTGCATAATCTGGATTGGCCTCCAGCTGCCGTGCAATGGCCTCTGCCAGAGAAACCCAAAGTTGTTTCACCTTGGCATTATCACTCAATGCATTCTTCTTATCAGTAGCAGCATCTCCATCTGGTTTTTTTAAAAAGGAGCCAGAGGTATTGTGGCTTTCCTTCCAGAACACCCAAATTATACGTGTAAGTGGTTTGGTTCAGTTTAACGTGTTGACATCTTCTTTTAAGGTATGATACACTTTGTAGTTTCTTTAAGTTGTCTTCTATTCAACACCTCTTCGGTTTTTAAGATTAGAAGTATATTCACTGATATACCAACTCATTTTGATCAATAACAAATTTATTCTGAGTGGCGAAAGCATTACCAACCCCAAAAAGCAATCTATTTTCATGATCATTCCTTTGTAGTTGAAATCTAATTATAAGTCCATACAGAACTTTATCGTAATCGTAAAATCCAAATATACCTTAAGGGGGATTGCCACGGTAAAAGTATTACCTGCTTTTGTATCATCATTATACATTGCCTTTCTTTGACTATAACCGGGGTCTGTGTTTGTTCCCTGTTGCCATATCAGGAATAAAACCTGAGGCAGACCCCTTACCCATTCTATTACTAAACGAATATCGTGTAAATTTCAACATTTCAGATGTAGCAGAGACATAATCAACCGCTTCAACTTCTTCTGTTCCAAAATATACAAACCAACACTATCAAACATTTTCCAGAATAAATAATTTAAAAGTGTGGCATTTGTGTTATTCCCAGCCTTAGTGAATGTAAATTTACACAAGAAGAAACTATTGGCTAGATTTCGGTTAGTTTGTTGATTATGTATTTCAAAACTTTTTGTTCCGTTTGTATTCCAGTCTGTTCCTGTTAAAGCATTTGTCTTTAAATAGTCTTCCTTTTTTAGTGGAGTTTGAGGTGATAATGGTATCATCCAAATCATAGATACAAACACTTGCTTCCATACTTTTATTTATTTTGTAAAAAAAAAAAAAAAGATGTTAAAACTTTTGAAACCCTGACCTAAGTATTTGAATTATTTTTTGCTGTTCTTGGGGAGATAATTGAGTTTTGTCTTTCTTAATTTATTTTAATGCTTGTAATTTATGAGACTCCTTTTGAGTGTCTTTTTATACTCTTTATAGCACCCGCTACATTTCCCATGACAGAAGCAGTTGAACATATTGGATCTTTATGTTTAAGCATAGTTGAACCGACCCCCATGAGAGTATCAATCATAAATAAACTGTAATTAATCGACCAAAAGTTGGTCCAAACATATCATTCAAAGATTTCAACAAATCTATAAAACATCCATTTGTGATATACACTGATTTTGGAAGTATCCTTGAAAAGATAGATACTGCTTCGCCAAATCCAAATCAATCATATACAAATATATATGAAAAACATACTCCTTGTGGTTTCTGTTATAATATCAAATTATCTATTGGTGAGGAATACAACAGATGAAGATGATGAAAAGAAGCTGGAGATGCCTCCCAAGAGATTGTGAAACAAATGGAAAAAGATTGTGTTTGATTAGCCAAGATAATGGAAAAAACTTATAAACCAATATCCCTAACAAAAGAAGAGAAAAGGAAATTTAGGAAAAACAATATCTGCTATATTTCTGAGGAGGAAATTAGTGAAGGTCCATAGGTAAGAGATCATTGTCATCTCACTGGTAAATATAGAAGTCCGGCTCATCAAAGTTGTAATCTCAATTTTAAACTTCCCTCTTTCATTCCTGTCATTCTTCATAACCAAGCTTCACTATGACACACATCTATTTATAAATTAATTGAGTAAAACCAGTGGAGACATTTCAGTCATTCCTAACACTAACCAGAATTACATCTCCTTCACAAAAACAATTCACACATCCCCCATAACTCATATTCGATTTCTTGACACATTCAAGTTTTTGTCAAGTCCATTATCTGACTTGGTATCAATTATTAAAAACTTTCCAATTCTCAAATCAAATTTCACAAATCAAAAAGGGATTGAACTCCCATCACAAAAGGGAATATATCCTTATGATTATATGAAAGCATTTGAGCGGTTTAAAGAAACACAACTTCCCTCGAAAGAGAACTTCTATAATGAGTGAAATAAAAGCCATATAACTGTAAAGAATATACTCAAGCCCAAAATGTTTGGAAGAAGTTTAACATAAATAACCTTGGAGAATATCATGATTTGTATCTTAAGATTGATGTTCTTTTATTACCCTCACTGAAGGAGGTGGTATTGTTGCGGAAATGGGCCCTTAGTGGGTTACTAAATATAGGATCAGCCCAGATCCCCCTTTAAATGCATGTTTAGCCAGGTTGTTCGGTAATTGGACGTTACATGTGTGTCGGGAGGTGTAGCAGGCTGTCCAGTGTTTGTACAGTGGTGGTGTACCAAGAGGCACCTACTTTTTTCCTTCCCCCCTTCTAACGAGCCCTGACCCAGCGCCCTGACAGTCAGTCAACAAGACGTGTCAGCAACCCATTGGGGGAGAGCTGCTGTAAAGTCGAACGATGGACCGATCACGTGTCCCAAGAGGCGGTCACAAGAGGCTCGCCCGAAAAAGGCAAGAGGAACTGGCTGCTGTGAGAGTCTGGGATCGGCTTCATGAGGAGTGGCTTGGCCGGCTGTTCCTCCTTGGCCTGCATTCACATGCTGGACCTTGTGGGAGGCCAGCTGGAACACGCCGGATCTTTAGCTCCTGTGCCGTCGACCTTACAGGGGCTGGACGCGCCGAGGCTGGTGCGTGATCGGTGCCAACAAAAGGAGTACGTCGCCGCCATCTTGTCACGCGGCATGCGCGAGCGGTGCCGATAGGAGTACGAGCGCCATTTTGCCACGCTGCATGCTCGAGCTGGGTGCTCAAATCCGACGACATCGGCTTGTCACGAGCCGCATTCGTGCCTCACACACTTTTCCTCTCATCCATGAGGCACTACCAAGTACTCCGTGTCTTGTCTGCATGTTGTCCAGGCCTAAGGCTTATTTCGCTAGGGCCCCTTCGAAACCTGTATCCGTTAGATCTATGTTAAGAGTGGGTTATAGATTAGTTACAACATTGTCGTGAATGCCTTGCTTGTGTCATGTTTCCTTGATGTGTCCCTAATAAATCTGGCTGAGTTATACGAGATTTGCCGCCTTGAATTTATTTGTGCTGTTAGTGTGTCATCACTGACGGATTTTTCATATTTTGACAAATGACGGATCACTGTGGTCTCATCGCCAGTGATCACTGTGTTGAAGAAGTTGGGATCGCCTGTTCACAGTCTCCAGCATGTCCTGTGCGATCTCCAATGGAGTTGCTTCTGCTCGATCTTAGCAGCTTTGGCACGAACTTCGCTGAGATTCTCCTTAAGCCCAAATCCTCAGTCACAATGGAATGAACGGATCCAATGCTGACGCCCGCCTCGTCTGCAAGTTCTCTGATCGTGATTCGACGATCCTGCATCGGCAGGGTCCTCACTTGGTCAATGACGATCTCATTTCGGGATGTTGAGGCCTACCAGAACGTGCTTCACTTTCCACTGATGTGCGACCATCTTGAAGTGGTTGTACCACTCTTTTATCTGTCAGGTCAGGGTCAGGTATGGGAGCATGTGCCAACAGCGCGTCGCTGCGTCCACTTTCCGCCGGTACTCCAGGGCCTCCGTCTGGCCATCCCCCAGGCAGATGCCAGGCCCATCCCCATCTCCTTGAGAGATGTCAACCTGCTCCAACCACGAGGCACGTGTCGGCCCACTGGCCTCCTCCACTCACGAGACTCCCCGCTGAGAGAATCTGGTGAGCAGGATCAGCGTCAGGAAACGAGCCACATGTCCATACAGCCGCAACTGACGCTCACGGACTATGCAGGTAACAAATCTCATCGAGTCTCTCTCAGCAACCGCTCGTTGGACACAAAATCCGACCAGCGATAGCCAAGGATTCTCCGAAGAGACCTGGTACCAAAGGAATTAAGTCTCCGTCTCAGATCCTTGGTCAGAGTCCAAGTCTCGCATCCATAGAGCAAGACTGGAAGTACCAAGGACCTGAAGACTCGGACTTTCGTCCTCCGCACAGGTACCGGCAGCGCCACACCCCATGATCCAGTGAATCCATGACTCCCAGGCCCGACCCAGATGTCTATTGACCTCTGACTCACAGCCAGCAGAGACATGAATATCACTGCCAATGTAAGTGAATCTCTCCACGACCTCTACATCCTCACCACAAACAGACACAGACAGGACAGCAGCATCCAAGATGTCACCGAAAGCCTGGATCTTAGTTTTGACCCAAGAAACCCGTAATCCCAGTGGCTCCGACTCCTCATTCAGCACCTCGAGGGCCCCCGAAAGGATATCTAAAGTCTCCGCAAAGATGACTGCATCATCTGCAAAATCAAGGTCCGAGATCTGACATTCCCAAACGATGCACCGCAGCTTGATCTCTCCGACATCCTCCCTAAAATCCAGTCCATACAAGTGCTGAAAAGTGTGGGGCCAGTACACACCCTGACGAACTCCAGTAACAACTGGAAATAAGTCAGAGATGGTACCACCACACTTCACAGCACTCTCAGTACCAGAGTAGAGTTCAGACATCAGATCGATCAGTTTTGGTGGCACCCCACGAAGACAAGAATCCTCCAGAGGGCATCCCGATTCACTGAATCGAACGCTTTACAGAGATCAACATAGGCTGCAAGCAGCCCCTGCCGAAACTCTCGTCTGCGTTCGGTGAGGACACGAGAGCAAGGATACGGTCAATCGTTGACCTCTTTGGTGTAAAGCCTGACTGCTCTGGACGCTGGTGCTCAAGCAGATGGTGGCGAAACCTATCAAGAATTATCCGAGCAAAGACCTTGCCCGGCACTGAGAGCAGCGTCACCCCTCGGTAGTTGTTGCAGTCTTGGCGATCACCCTTCCCTTTCCAGAGAGGAACAACAAGGCCCTCTTCCAATCAGTTGGGATGATGCCTGGTTTCCAGGCAGAGCACAAAACTGCATGCAACGACACGAGTGCAGCCTTTCATTTCCACCAGCCTTGAGAAATTCAGCATGGATGCCACAGATCCCGGGAGCTTTGCCCCGTTTCAACCGGTTCACCGCAGCCCGTGTTTCCACAAGCGAAGGTGGACCACAGTTGATTTGAGGGTCAGCAACAGGGATTGCAACACCCTTGACGTCCAACTCGACAGCTGGGGCATCAGCCTGGTACAACCGCTCAAAGTAACCAGCCCAGCGGCCTTCACTTCAGACTCCTCTGTCAAGAGCCTACTACTCTCTGCTCTAACTGCAGTGCTCCGAGGGATGGGCTTGGATGAACGCAATGCGCGAATTCCCCTGTAAGCGGGACGAGAATCACCTGTCCACAGGTGATGCTCTACCCCTCACAGATTCCTCGCACATAGGCCCCTTTCACCCTCAGTGCACGTACAGTTTTACGCCTCAGCTCCCTGAACACCTCAGCTTTTCCATTCAGCCTGGCCCTGCGATTCTGGTCAATGGTATCCAGTGTCCCTTGAGAGACAAAATTCTTCTTTGCCCTGCGGTGAGTTCCAAGACATCCACCGGCAACATCAAGGATGGTGGTCTTGAAGGCACTCCACAACTCTTCAGGACCCCCAAAGCACCCAGACCCCCAAGTGTCCACTCAGCCTGTTCGCAAACTCCTCAGCTACTCTCTCATCCCTGAGCTTGCAACATCCAGCCTAGACTGGGATGGTACCATTCTCCAGGATTTAAGGTGCAGCTTTAGAGTTGCTACAACAAGCTGTGGTCAGTATTGAGGAACTGAGCACTCCGGTAGACCCTGCAGTTCTGGATCATCCTCCAGCGACCGTCAATGAGGACATGGTCAATCTCCTTTGCCGCACCGCCAGCGTTGGAATACCAAGTCCAGCGATGAGCTTCTGGGCGCTGAAACCATGAACCAGCCACCCTAAGTCCATGACTTCTTGCAAAGTCAAGGAACTTAGTGCTATTCTGGTTCATAGTTCCTGACCCATGGGGACCAACACACATCTCATAACCATCCCTATCAGTTCCAGTCGATGCATTGAAATCCCCAAGACTAGAAGTGTATCTCGTCTGGGGCACTGATCAACCACAGACTCGAGCGTGGTGTAGAATGCGTCCTTCACGGTGAGATCACTCGCCTCAGTCGGAGCATAAACAGAGACCAGGGAAATGACACCTAAGGAGTGACGAATCCTTAATCTCATAATACGCTCGTTGACCGGTGTTACCTCAATTATCATTGGGGTCAGCTTTTGGACACAGCCACAGCAACTCCTTGGGTATGGCAACCATCAGAGCGACCAGACCAATAGTAGGTGTAACCACCCACCATTATCTCGCCGCAATCCGGTCTCCGAACCTCAGAGAGAGCTGCAATCCCGATGTCCAAACGCTTGAGCTCAGATGACAACAGAGACAGGTGATCATCCTCTCTTAGGGATAGGACATTCCAGGCACCCACCCGAAGGGACCGCCTCAGGTTAACCCAAGGAGACCGCCGTCTGGTGGACGACACCTCAGCACCACTCCGACACACTCTCCCGCAATCTGACCCAGGGATGTTACCCCGTGGTTTCCCTCCTATCATCAAAGATTGGGGGTCCCGAAGGCTTTGCCCCAATCCCGTCATCCGGTGAGCTGCCCTGCGAGGGAAGCTGCACAGGAGGTACTCCACGGAGTGGGTTTTCAGATTTTTTTTGCGTTTTTGTGTTTTGCGGAATGAAGGATTTTACGGTGGCCGGAGTGCAAATCCTGCCACCAACCTCCTAATAAAAAGTAACCCAACTGCAGGAGAACGTCCGCAGACACAGTTGGGCACTAGATATGGATGGCCGTTGGCTCACAAGGAGCTCCTCCGCCCTTTGACAGGTTTTGTTTTTAATCCTGCTGGGTGTCCATATCAAACACCCTCCTCACCAGAAAACCTGGTAGGGGAGACGTTTAGTCCGCCGACAACCCGACCATGGAACAGGTTAGTACAGGTTTACATAGTACCTGTAGCAGGTCACAGATCTAACCTGACCTGACAAGCGATTTATCTGTGTGGTGCCCATTGCTTCGTTCCCAAAGGCCTGTTGAATCTTGCGGATCGTTTCCACTTGGGAATCGCCAGCTTTACACAAAATTTGATGCAGTAGCGTTGTTCAAGTTTTTCCGTCATTTTGTCAAAACGAAAATCCGACGGCGCTCACTTACACTTCCTCACTCATCGGCGGTCTGTCGGCGACTGACAGCTTCTGCAGGCGGGAAAATATTCACACATACAATTAGGATCGCCTACCTACGTGCACCAAACCACGCCTCCCTAGCTTCATGTTTACGCATTACGCACAGAAAAATTAAGGTTGGATACTTTTGAACACACCTCGTAGATCGAGGCAAAACTTTACAAACAAAACTGCCTATCCATGACGAACAAAAGATTCACACAAATGATGTCATCGGTCACATGGTTTGGCAGCCATATTGGATTTACCCTAAAACATATAAAAATCTTCTCTAGAACAGTTGGACAGATCGAGGGGGAACTTCACAAAAATGTTCCCCAAGGCATGTGTGTGCAGAGTTGTTAAGGAATAATTGATGTCACATGGTTTGGCAGCTATATTGGATTGAAGAAAAATATAAATAATGTTTTCTCTGGAACCGCTTAATGAAACGACATGAAACTTCACAATTGTGATCTAGTCATGATGCGGAATATATGTCTTAAATTTCAACTTGATCGGACATATGGTCTGGCAGCCAAAATTATTTAATTTCTTGATGTGGGTTTTAATTTTATGAATAAGGCTCACTTGGCTGTGCCTGGATGGGTTTGAAGGTAGAGGAGTAGCAGCTGAAATGCAAATCCTATCCAGGCTTCTCCTGATGACTTCATCTTTTCTTTTTACTTGTTTGGGTTCCTTCCAATTACTCCAATGCAGGACTGTACCTATATGGTCTTCCATTTGATCTGAATTGAATTTATTTTAATCCCATTCTGAATTCAATTGAATAATAATAATAAAAACGTCATGGGTCACAGTCATGTGTCTGATCAAAGCGGGGTTGCATCAAAGCAAGACGTCTTGGTCATCACTGACAGCAGTTATAAAGTGGCAGTTCTAATTATGTCTCTTATTAAAGAGCAGGTTGCAGGTCACCAAACATGTTCTGAAAATTTATCAATATGATTATATGTGCATTAAATAGTTCGACGCAAACTATTGTGGTTGCCTAACTATTGGGAAAATTAATGAAATTTAACTCCGAAGTTGTTATTTCTTGAGGCCGTTGAAAAAAAACAGCCGTGTGCCCATATATGGATGGTGACGTCACGTTCTCCAAAACAAAGCGGACGCTCACTCGCTCATTGAAGAAGTGTCCAGTTGAGCGGGCCGTTCTTTCACTTATTTTGAGCTTGCAACTGTCTATATTATCCTTTTTTATTTTGAATTATTGTAGAACAAAGTTATTTGGATATTTGTACATCATGCCTCGTACGTGTGTCGTCATGTTTTGCGAAAATGGCTGGAAAACGGGTAATCGCATATTTTGAGTTTCAAATGTAAGAAAATAAATACCCCCACGTTTATTAATGTGCTTACAACCTTCAAATCACACGAAGTCATCAGCGACCCAAAACCTGCTCTTTAATGACGTAACATACCAGTGCACAAACGCCACACAAAATACACCACACAAATCTACACAAACACCACACAACACACCACACAAAACAAGTCCTGGCAAAGGTCTGGCAATATTTACCTTATAGAAAACTCAAATGGGTAAAAGAGAAAGATTATGAAAAAGTTTTACAAAACATTGTTATCTCTTCTCAAAAGGAGTTAGGTAAAGCACAGGTTGGATATTATTTAGAGGTTGATTTGAAATATCCGGAAATAATCCACAAAAAACATAAAGACCTACCCTGTGCACCTGATAAAGAAAGTCCGAGAAAGGAATAGCTGAGCGGTTATCAACAATAATTTCTTACTCGGAGCGAGAAACCAACAGAAAATTACTTACTACATTACATGATAAAGAGAAGTACATTTTACATCAAAGGAATTTAAGACAAAATTTATCTGCTGGGTTGAGAGTAAAGAAAATTCATATAATTTTAAAATTTAGACAAAGTTATTGGTTAAAGCCGATATTGATTTTAATACGAAAAGGAGAGTAGAAGTCAAAACAGATTTTGAGAAGGACTTACATAAAGTAATGAATAATGCTGAATTTGGAAAGACTTTGGAAAATATTACTGTCGTGGCCAGAAATATTGGCACTTTTTTCAAATAACTCACAATTTTCTCGAAAAAGAATTTGAAAAATGACAAAAGTATTTGGTCTCCACAATTCTATATTTCACTGCTATATTACAGAACCTTTGTTTTTGATTCAGAATTTACTATATCCTTTTAAATCAGAAAATAAAACAAAATTGCATTGACAAAATAATTGATTCCCGAGTCTTAATATTTGGTAGCACAGCCGTTGGAAAAAAATAACTGCAGTCAAGCACTTCTTACAGCCATGAATGAGCTTCCGACACCTCTCTACTGGCAGTTTGGCCCATTCTTCTTGTGCAAACTGCTCCAGTTCTCCTCGATTTAAAGGGTGCCTTCTCCCAACTGCTGTTTTCAGATCTCCCCACAGGTGTTCAATGGGATTTCGATCTGGACACTCATTGCTGGCCACTACAGAACAGTCCAGAATTTTGTCTTGAACCATTCCTGGGTACTTTTTGAAGTGTCTGTGGGCTCATTGTCCTGCTGCAAGACCCATGACCTTCGATGGTGACCCAGCTTTCTGACATTGGGTTGAACATTGCGCTCCAAAATGCCTTGGCAATCTCCTGATTTCATGATGCCATGCACACATTCAAGGCACCCAGTGCCAGAGGCAGCACAGCAACCCCAAAAGATAATTGAACCTCCTCCATGTTTGACTGTAGGGAAGGTGTTCTTTTCTTTGAAGGCTTCATTATGTTTTCTGTAAATATAAAGATGACGTGCTTAACCAAAAAGCTCTAATTTGGTCTGATCTGTCCACAGGATATTCTTCCAGAA
>CM068968.1:6138905-6162257 GCA_035128595.1 Eptatretus atami
AAACTTCCTGATAACATTGCGCACCGTGGACACATGAACATCAAGGTCTCTGGAGATGGGCTAGTCGCCTTGAGATTGTCCATGCTTGGCTACAATCTTGTGTCTGACCTCCTCAAACGATTTTCTGGTTTTCTTTCTTTTTTTGGTGCTCATTGTGGACACACAGTGACACAAAACAGCAGAATGACTCCTTTTCTCGTTTCAAACTGGTTGAATGAGTGATTTTATATTGCAGGTACCTGCAACTCACCACAGGTGAGTTCAATTCCAAAGCAAAGGAGAATCACCTGCTTGAAATCAAATTATTTCTCACAACTTCTAAAAGGTGCCAATAATATTGTCCAGGCCATTTTAGGATTTATGTGTGGAATAAGCTAAGATTTCATGATTTTTTCCAGCTTTTTGTTTTCTTCTACTGCAAACCAAAGAAATATATATGTGGATACCAAAAGATTTTTTTATTTCAACAATTTTCTGGAAGAAAATGGTGCATTATTTGAAAAAAAGTGCAAGGGTGACAATATTTTTTGGCCACAACAGTCGGAATAGACAAAACATGACTTGCTAACATTGGAAACAAGCATCCAAATTAATTAATGAACCAAATTTTCAAAGAGCAGAGGTGTTTTCAGAGAACTTCTGTGCTATTCATATGAATAAAGAGAATATTGAAATGGATAAACCGATTTGAAAAGGAACATTCATTCTTGACTTGTCAAAGTTGTTCATGTATGACTACTTCTACAACAACTTAAAGAAGAAATATGAGGTATGTGTGTGGAGTTAATCTACTTTATATGGATACAGACAGTTTTATTTTGAAAATCAAAAGGAAGATATTTAACAGGATATGTCTCAGGATGTTGATATTTCTGATTCAAGCAATTATAAATCATGGAACAAACTATTCTCTAAAAGAATAAAAAGGTTATTGGAAAGTTTAAAGATGAATTGGGTGGTAAGATAATGAGTGAATTTGTGGGATTGAGAGCAAAGGCTTATGCTCATGAATATAATGATAATAATGTTGAAAAGAGTGATAAAAAGTTAAAGGGGGGAAAGAAAAATGTAATCAAAGAAACAATAAACATTGAAAATTATTACAACTGTTTAGCCTTAAAGAAGGAAGAGTATGGAAAAATAAATGCAAGAAGTTGTTATAAACATCAATTATATACAGAGGAGGTAAATAAGAAGGCATTGAGGGCTATTGATGATGAGAGGTTTATTTTAGAAAATGGAATTGACACCCTCCCTTCTGGATATAATATTTAAAGGATAAGTGTAAGTGTTAAGATGTGCATAAGTGTTAAGATATACATGTGTTAAGATAACTATAAGAATTAAGATATTTAAGTCAAGATAAACATAAGTGTTAAGATACACATAAGTGTTAAGATACACATAAGTGTTAAGACATAAAATAAAGTAAAAGAATAGATAAATAAAAAATTGGGTTGGGGTGATTTTAAAGGGCTACCGCCACCTTTTTTACTGGTATATAAATGATAGAACCAAGCAATAACCAAACCAAATAGTGGAGAAAATCACAGCCTTGATATTTAAATGGAAAACATAATGAATGTGAGGAATATCAAATAAGCCTTATTGAAGAAATAACTAAAGCAAAGGAGATGAACAAAATAAGTGGATAAATTTAAATACAAATAAGTTAGAGGATGTAAAGAAAATAA
This sequence comes from Eptatretus atami, assembly GCA_035128595.1. Classification (NCBI taxonomy): domain Eukaryota; kingdom Metazoa; phylum Chordata; class Myxini; order Myxiniformes; family Myxinidae; genus Eptatretus; species Eptatretus atami. The sequence goes on from CM068968.1 coordinate 6,140,600, forward strand.
ACATGCTTGAATGGACAGAAAACTTTGATGGTTGCCAAGAAATCAATGGAAAAATAATTTACGACAATCTCAAAATGATATGTGGCTCAGGAAGTGCTCAGGCAAGAGCATTAAGAGAGGTTTGTCATTTTATCTCGACTCAACGATACTTAAACCAAGAACCAAGTTCCAACATATTATTTGTTAATATACTCGATGGAGATGAGTGCCATAAGAAAATTAAGTTATTCCCTAAAATAAAAGTCAGATATTCATTGGCTCTCTATATGACTTTAATGAAAATATATCATAAGTAGCAGTTCGTCTATTGAGGATTCCTTGAAAGTGGGAGAAATAGTTGGACTATTTAGGATTTGATATTGGGTAATGGGTTTAGTTGAAAGGGGGAGAAATAGGAAGTTTTTTTGGAGATTTGGGGTGTTGGTCAAAACGTTTTTCACTTTCTCCCCATTTATTTCAACTAGTGCGTGCCCGTACGTGCGTGTCCGTACGTGCAAAAAAAACAACTTTCAAACCGCGTGCCAGAAACAACAACCCACAGGCTGCGTTCCTTCGTCTCGCGTGCCCTGTGATGGCATCCGTGCGTGGCCGTACGTGCAAAAAAAAAAAAATTTCAAACAACCACACAGTCGTTCCTTCGTTCTCGTAAATGACGACTGGATTGGGGACTTGTGTTTATCTATAAATGCGCATAGAAATCTAGAAATTATTATAATACAGTAAGTCATCACTATCCGGAAGTCCGTACGTTGTAACCCGTAATGGGGAATGCGTTAATTGGCATAACTTGGGAACCACTTGTCCGATTAATTTCAAACCTTGAAAGCAAAAAAACAGAGATTGCTGGAATTATAGATAGAATGAAGATAGATACTGTGTGGTGCAAAATGCCAAGCAACGTGTCCTGTCATTGGTAACTAAGGCACCCTTTCCATCGGCCACGCTACAGCAGCAACGTGTCTTGATGGTTTGGTAAATAATGGCCATAACTTGGGAAACACTTGTCCGATTAATATCAAACTTGAAAGGCACATCCACAGGTCGGCAGCAATATACCTGGCAAGTTTCAATTAGATCGGACCAGTGGTCGTCGAGAAACAGCGATCACAGACACACAGACACACACACACACACACACACACACACACACACACACACACACACACACACACACACACACACACACACACACACACACACACACACATTGCTGGAATTATAGATAGTTGTAAATTTTGGGCTTGTTTAAAAGCCCATTATCCTACTACTTCTTCTTCTTCTTTCGGCTGCTCCAGTTAGGGGTCGCCACAGCGGATCAACGTCTCCTTTCGCTCTATCCTCCACATCTTCCATTGACACTCCAACAACCTGCATATCTGCCCTCACCACATCCATGAACCTTCTCTTTGGCCTTCCTCTTCTCCTCCTACCGGGCGGCTCCATCCTCAGCATCCTTCTCCCGATATACTCGCTTCCCTTCTGTGCACATGTCTAAACCATCTCAATCTCGCCTCTCTCACTTTGTCTCCAAACCGTCCTACTGCGCTGTCCTCTAATATACTCATTCCTTATCCTGTCCATCCTCGTCACTCCAACGAGAATCGCAGCATCTTTAACTCTGCCACCTCCAGCTCCGTTCCTGTCTTTTTGTTAGCGCACCGCCTCCAAACCATACAACATAGCTGGTCTCACTACCGTCTTATATACTTTCCCTTCACTCTTGCAGCTACCCTTCTGTCACAAATCACTCTACAACTTTCTCCACCACTCCATCCTGCTGCACTCTCTTTTTCACTTCTCACCACACTCTCCGTTACTTTGGACAGTTGATCCCAAGTATTTAAACCCATCCACCTTCCCCACCTCAACTCCTTGCAACCGCACCATACACCACCCTCCTCTCATTTACGCACATGTACTCCGTCTTACTCCTACTGACTATCATTCCTTCTCTCCAATGCGTACCTCCACCTCTCGAGGCTCACCTCAGCCTGCTCCCTATCTCCCTTAGATCATGATGTCATCCGCGAACATCATAGTCCATGGAGACTCAGTCTGATCTCGTCCGTCAACCTGTCCATCACCATTGCAAACAGGAAAGGGCTCAGAGTCGATCCTTGGTGCAATCCCACTTTTACCTTAAACCGGTCCGTCATCTCTACCGCACACCTCACGCTGTCACACTGTCCTCATACAATCCTGCACGATCCTCACATACTTCTCCACCACTCGCACTTCCTCATACAATGCCACAACTCCTCTCTTGGCACCCTATCATAAGCTTTCTCTAAATCCCAAAACACACAATGTAACTCCTTCTGGCCTTCTCTCTCCTTCTCCATCAACATTCTCAAAGCAAACATCGCATCAGTGGTGCTCCTTCCTGGCATAAACCATATTGCTGCTCACAAATCGTCACCTCTCCTCTCAACCGAGCTTCCACTCTCTTTCCCACAATTCTATGGTGTGCTTAACAACTTAATCCCTCTGTAATTTCCACAGCTCTGCACATCACCCTTTTCTTGAAAATCGGAAAGTACACTTAACTCATTCCATTCCTCACGATCCTCTCACTTTCCAAGATTTTATTAAACAATCTGGTTAAAACCCCACTGCATCTCTCCTAAGCACTTCCATGTTCCACTGGTGTATTATCTGGGCCAACCGCCTTTCCACTTTTCATCCTCTTCATAGCAGTCCTCACTTCATCCTATGATCCACCCACTTCCTGATTCACTATCTCCACCTCTTACCATTCTCTTTCTTCATTTTCTTCATTCATCAGCTCCATCCACCTTCTCAACACACTCTCCTCGCTCGTCAGCAATTCCCATTTGCGTCCTTTATCACCCTCACCTGCAGCACATCCTTCCCGCTACGGTCCCTCTGTCTTGCCAATCGGTATAATTCCTTTTCCTTCTTTGTATCCAACTTCTCATCACAGCTCGCCATATGCCTTTTCCGTAGCCTTTGCACCTCTCTCTTTGCCTTTGCGGCCACTCTTGTACTCCTGCCTACTTTCTTCATTCTCTGACTATCCCACTTCTTTTTCGCCAACCCCTTCTTCCTTTTACTTTCCTGTACTTCCTCATTCCACCACCAAGTCTCCTTATCTTCCTTCCTCTATCCAGATGTCACACCAAGTACCTTCCTAGCTATCTCCCTCACTACTTCTGCTGTAGTTGCCCAATCATCCTACCCATCTTTACCACCATCCAACACTGTCTCGCCTCCTCCCTAAATTCCACGCAACAGTCTTCCTCCTTCAGCTTCCACCATCTGGTCTTGGTTCAGCCCTCACTCTCTTCCTCAACCTCACCTCAAAGTCATCCTACAGACCACCAATCGATGCTGTCGAGCTACACTCTCCCCTGCCACACCTTACAGTCTCTAATCTCTTTCAAGTTGCATCTCCTGCTTAAGATGTAATCCACCTGTGTGCACTTTCCTCCACTCTTGTACGTCACCTGTGTTCCTCCTTCTTCTTGAAATACTATTTACCACTGCCATTTCCATTCTTTTTGCAAACTCTACCACCATTTGCCCTTCCACAATTTCTCTCGTTGAGACCGTACCTACCCATCACTCTCTCATCCTCATTTATTCCCTTCCCAACATGCCCATTGAAATCTGCTCCAATACACCTCTTTCATCCTTGGATACACTCTCCACCACTTCATCTACTCACTCCAGAAATCTTCTTTATGCTCCATCTCACACCCCATATGCGGGGCATATGCACTAATGACATTCATCATCACCCCTTCAATTTCACTTCACACTCATCACTCGGTCCGACACTCTCCTCACCTCCAATACCCTCTTGACATAATCTTCCTTCAGGATTACCCCGACACCATTTCTCCTCCATCCACACCATGGTAGAACAGTTTGAAACCACCTCCAATGCTCCTAGCTTACTGCTCATCCTTGGTCTCTTGTACACACAGTGTCCACCTTTCTTCTCTCCATCATATCAGCCAACTCTCGCCTTTGCCAGTCATAGTCAACATTCAGAGTTCCAATTCCACCTACACTTCTACCCTTCCCGCTCTCCCACTGCCTCCGGACTCGCCTTCCCGTCTCCTTCTCCTCCTTCACCCAGCAGTAGCACAATTTCCACCGGTACCTTCTGACCAACGGTACGGTGGCGGTCGTTGGTAACCGGGCCTCGACCGATCCGGTATGGAATTCGTTTTGTTGTCCGCATAATGATTTGGCATAGGTTTTTACGCCGGATGCCCTTCCTGATGCAACCCTGGTCGCCTCTTATGACACACAGGGATATGGTACACTATCTAACCGGGGCATACACCGGGCCCAGTACACTGGTACTTATTTCAGACCTCAGAAGGATGGAGGCTGAGTCAACCCCCTGGGGTGTATAAGACTGAGTATATATATATAATTCAGTGGCCCAACGGGGCTTGAACTCAGGACCTGTTGGGTCCCAAGCCGCTGCCCTAACCACTGTGCCACCACCAGGCTATCCCATTATCCTACTACCAAGGACCCCAAAAACTGCAGACTCAAAGGACCCAAAACATCCAGAAGACCACATAGACCCAAAAGACCCTGAGCACCTAAAGACCCTGAGGACCCAAAAGACTCAAAAGACCAAGAGGACCCAAAAGACCCAAGCCCTGAGAACCCAAAATACCCAAAACATCCAGAAGACCCAAAAGACCCAGATGACCCAAAAGTCCCAGAGGACCCAAAAGACCCAACACATCCAGAAGACCCTGAAGACCCAAAAGACCTTAAGGACCCAAAAGACCCCAAGCACCAAAAATACCAAGATAACCCACAAGTCCCTGAGGTCCCAAAAGACCCCCCAAAGATTCAGAAGAACGAAAAGACCCAGAGGACCCAAAAGAACGTGATGACCCAAAAGAACCAGAAGATCCAAAAGTCCCCAAGGACCCAAAATATCCAGATGACCCAAAAGACCCCGACAATCCAAAAGACCCAGTACACCCTTTAAGACTCTACATTCTACAAAAATGGAGGTGTGTGTATGTGTGTTTTCTTCATAAAGCAGAAAATATTCTCTCTGCTAACTCACATACCCCCACCCCTCTCTCTTTGTCCCATCCTTGCTCTACCCCCTCCCAATACAGTGCAGAACCCTCCTCCCACACCTATCTCTCTCTCTCTCTCTGTCTGTCTGGACGTATCCGGACGGTGGTTATCTCCTTTCTTGTCTGGACGGTGGTTATGTCCGGGAGGTGTTTGTCTCCTCACGTATCTGGATGGTATTTATCTCTGGACATGTCCGGATTGTAGTTTGTCTCCGGACATGTCCGGGCGGTATTTATGTCTGTAAAGGAGTTTGTCTCCGAATGTGTCCAGTGGTGTTTGTCTCTGGACAACTCGGCTCCAGACGGCGTTTTTCTCCGGACGGGTCCGGGCGGTGTTTGTCTTCAGATGTGTCCGGGCAGTGTTTATGTCTGGATGGGAGTTTGTCTACAGACATGTCCAGACGGGAGTTTGTCTCCGGACGTGTCTGGATGGGAGTTTGTCTCTGGATGTTTCCGTTTTGGAGTTTGGCTCTGGACGTGTCCGGACAGGAGTTTGTTGCCGGACGTGTGCGAGTAGTGTTTGTCTCCGGACAGCTTGGCTCTGGACGTGTCCGGGTGGTGTTTGTGTCCAGACACGTCTAGGAGGTGTTTGTGTCCGGACGCGTCCAGGCGGTGTTTGTGTCCGGACGCGTCCAGGCGGTGTTTGTTTCAGGAAGCGTCCGGGCGGTGTGTGTCTCCGGACGCATCTGGACGCATCCCGGCGGTGTTTGTCTCAGGAAGCATCCGGGCAGTGTTTGTCTCCGGACGTGTCTGGGCGGTGTTTGTGTCCTGAAGGGAGTTTGTCTCAAGACGTGTCCGGACAGGAGTTTGTCTCTGGATGTGTCAGGACGCAAAGGTTTCTTTGTTAAAAACAATATGGCTGCCGAACCACGCGACTGATGACATCATCAATTTTTTCCCCTCATACAATTTAGCCCGAGCTGACCCTCAAAAAATTTCATACAGATTGGATAAAGCATTTGACGTATGCAATTATGATGTCACAACGAAGCCACCTATGACATCAAAAAATCATACTTGTGTGGTGATTATTCTTTCAGTATGCTGGTTAGGATGATGCTGCTAAACCAGAACAAAATTAATTTCACTCACATTTAAAATGCAATGATGTGTTGTAAATGAAGTCCGGCTGATTACTTCTTTGTCGTCTCTCCAGCGGTTGGTGAAGAAGGAAGGATTTATTGGTGTTGAGCCCCTGCAGCTTTAAAATAGCATCGAAGATGGCAAGCAGAAGAGACTCGTTAGTTGTCGTCATGGTTGTTTAGCCAAACAAACAAAATCCACTTGACTCAATAGTCTTGGTTCTGACGAACAAAAAAGTCACTATTAAATATTGACGTGTTGCGTGACGAGTGAATAGGGATGAAAAAAATGCTTGTGAGTAAAGGCGCACAAGCTTCTAACATGTCGTGATGACGAGCTCTCGTTTGCACTCGCCTTCCAGCATCCCCTACGTTGATTGGCCCTCTGGAAGGATGCAACTGATTGGCTACTAGAGTTCACGTGTTTGCTTTATTACAAATCTACGCAAAATAAAAAAATAATTAATGAATGAGAGTAAATAAAAAATTCATGAGCCACTACACTTGTTTCACATGAGCCAAGTTTCAATTTTTTTCCATGCATCAGTTTCGAAGATAAAGAGGTCCAAAGTTTTCCTTTTTTCCAACATGGCTGCCACACCACGTTATCTATGACATCATAATTATCATTAATATATTCCATGAGTTGTCACACCTATGGTGAAAATTTTGTATAAATTGGATAGGCGGTTGCAGAGAAAACAGAAAATTAGCATGGACAGATAGACATACGTATGTACGGACGGACAACCCGAAAACATAATGCCACCGGCGACTTTGTCATCAGAGGCATAACAATGTGTTCCCGGTTTTGGAGGAGGGAGCCACGTTTGAAAGTTCATTCTTGATGTTGGACAGATGTTTTCTGGCTCTCCTGAGAATGGACACACTTGGTGCAGGCTTTTCGGAATGCACTGAGATTGCCTCTTGATTGGATTTGTCTTCCAGGAAAAGGCAGATTGTTTCAAAGCAACTGCCTCACAAAAGGATTATTTTGTGCATGGGAGAGAGCGAGAGCAGGTTTCTGTGGAAGAATTCAAAGGCTGAGTTAACATCAGTTGAGGAGTTATCAGAATTACATGTGTAAATTTACTCAGTAAAAATGTCATTGACCAAAGTATGTGTGTGTTTGTCACTGTCAGGGAGGTGGGGTATGGGGTATGGGGAAAGAGAGGGGGGGGGTGGTAATGTGCTAGTGTGTTTTAATACGAAATGATTGAGTGAAAGATTTTTCACAAGTTGTGCATTGCTGTGGACATTGTTTTGGGTGACTTTTCAAATGAAGTTTCATGTGCTGTTTATGTGGGATTCCCGATTGAAAGATTTTCTTCAAGTGGTGTTCTGGGCCCAGTTATATTCTTGATCTTCATAAATCACTCTGGCTCTCTCTGACTGGAAAATCCTCTTTATCCAATTCCTCTTCCTTCCAAATTTCCATTTTTTCCTCCTGAGATTTTCTTCCGATATCCACCTTATCCACCCGATGCATCCACTTGCCTCTCATTCCTCCCCACAGACATTACTTATCCAAATCTACCTTGATGGTTGCCTTCAAATCTGTTGTTGGTGTTTCCCTCCTCTATCAACTGCTCCTTTTGTACTGTTCTGTCCTGATCCTATCAGTGTACAAATACTAGCTCTTTCAAGAGGCTCGACTACGCATAAAAAAGTAAAATATTAAAGTGTTTCATGAGCTCGCACAATTTAATGAAAGATTTTCGAACAATTTTGCATTTGTATAGACATTCTCTTTTTGACAATCTTTTTCTTGTCCATTGTGAATTTTCACGTGCTTTTTCAGGTTGGTTAACCAATTAAAATATTCTCTAAAACTGTGCATTTATAGTCATTCTCTATTGCGTATTGTCATGTGTGTTTTAAGGGTGGACGGCTGATTACAATATTTTCCACAAAAGCTGCATTGGTTTGGGCATTCACGTTGGTTGTTATTTCCATTTGCGGGTTTCTTTCGATGCGTTCTTCATCATTGTGAATTTTCAAGTGTGATTTTAGGTGATATGACTGATTAAAAGATTTTTCACAACTTATACATTTGTATGGGCGTTCACCATTGTGAATTCTCACGTGTCTTTTCAGGGCGGATGACTGATTAAAAGATTTTACACAAACTGTGCATTTGTATGGGCGTTCTCCATTATGAATTAGCAAGTGCGACTTTAGGTGAGATGACCAATGAAAAGATTTCCCACAAACTGTGCATTTGTATGGGCGTTCACCATTATGAATCAACATGTGCTTTTTAAGGGTGGATGACTCATGAAAAGATTTTCCACAAACTGTGCATTTGTATGGGCGCTCACCGCTGTGTATTTTCATGTGTGATTTTAGGTGAGATGACCGATTAAAAGATTTTCCACAAATTGTGCATTTGTATGGGCGTTCACCATTGTGAATTCTCATGTGTGATTTCAGGGTGCCTGACTGATTGAAAGATGTTCCGCAAACTGTACATTTGTATGGGCGTTCACCATTGTGAATTCTCATGTGTGTTTTAAGAGTGCCTGCCTGATTAAAAGATTTTCCACAAACTGTACATTTGTATGGACGTTCTCCATTGTGAATTGTCATGTGTGTTTTACGATTGGATGATGGATCAAAACATTTTCCACAACTTGTGCATTCGTATGGACGTTCATCATTGTGAAATGCATTGTGCGTTTTAAGGGTGGAACACCAATTAAAAGATTCTCCACAATTTGTGCATTTCTCCGGGCATCCTCCATTGTGTATTCTCATGTGCCTTTTAAGGTTGGATGACCGATTAAAAGATTTTACACAAACCGTACATTTGTATGGGCATTCTCCATTGTGAATTCTCATGTGTGTCGCAAGAGCGAATTGCTGATTGAAGGATTTTCCACAACTTGTGCATTCGTGTTGGCGTTCTATATTATGAATTGTCATGTGCCTTTTAAGGGTGGCTGATTGATTAAAACATTTTCCACAAACTGTGCATTCGTGTGGGAGCTCTCCACTGTGAATTGTCATATGCATTTTGAGGGCGAATGACCGAGTAAAAGATTTTACACAACATGTACATTTGTATGGCCGTTCTCCACTGTGTATTATCATGTGTGTTTTTAGGGCGAACGACCAATGAAAAGATTTTCCACAACTTGTACATTTGTATGGGCGCTCTCCATTGTGAATTCTCATGTGTGTTTTAAGGGCGGATGACCAATGAAAAGATCTTTTGCAACTTGTGCATTTGTATGGGCGTTCTCCATTGTGATTTCTCATGTGTATTTTAAAGCTGGATGAACGAATGAAGGATTCTCCACAATCTGTGCATTTGTATGGGCGTTCACCGTTGTGAATTCTCATATGCGTTTTAAGGTTGGATGACTGATTAAAAGATTTTCCACAATCTGTGCATTTGTATGGGCATTTACCATTGTGAATTTTCAGGTGTGATTTAAGGGTGGATAAATGATTAAAGGATTTTCCACAAACTGTACATTTGTATGGGCGTTCACCATTGTGAATTCTCATGTGCTTTTTCAGAGTTAATGGCTCATTGAAAGATTTTACGCAAATTGTGCATTTGTATGGGTGCTCACTGTTGTGTGTTCTCAAGTGTGATTTTAGGTGAGGTGACCGAATAAAAGATTTTCCACAAACTGTGCATTTGTATGGGCGTTCTCCATTGTGAATTCTCATGTGTGTTTTCAGGGTAGCTGACTGATTAAAAGATTTTCCACAAACTGTGCATTTGTATGGGCATTCACCATTGTGAATTCTCAAATGTGTTTTGAGGGTGCCTGACTGATTAAAAGATTTTCCACAAACTGTGCAGTTGTATGGTCGTTCACCATTGTGAATTATCATGTGTGTTTTACGGGTGGATGACTGATTAAAGGATTTTCCACAAACTGTACATTTGTATGGGCGTTCACCATTGTGAATTCTGATGTGCGTTTTAAGGGTGGATAAATGATTAAAAGATTTTGCACAAACTGTGCAGTTGTATGGGCGTTCACCATTGTGTATTCTCAAGTGTGATTTGAGTTGAGGTGACCGATGAAAAGATTTTCCACAAACTGTGCATTTGTATGAGCGTTCAACATTGTGGATTATCATGTGTCTTTTCAGGGTGGATGACTGATTAAAAGATTTTCCACAAACTGTGCATTTGTACGGGCGTTCACCATTGTGAATTCTCATGTGTGTTTTAAGGGTGGATGACTGATTAAAAGATTTTCCACAAACTGTACATTTGTATGGGCGCTCATTATTGTGAATTCTCATGTGTATTTTGAGGGCAGATGACTGATTAAAAGATTTTCCACAAACTGTACATTTGTGTGGGCACTCACTGTTGTGTATTATCAAGTGTGATTTGAGGTGAGGTGACCGAATAAAAGATTTTCCACAAACTGTGCATTTGTATGGGCGTTTTCCTTTGTGAATTAACATGTGTGTTTTAAGGGCAGCTGACCGATTTAACGATTTTCCACAAACTGTGCAGTTGTATGGGCGTTCACCATTGTGAATTAACATGTGTGTTTTAAGGGCAGCTGACCGATTTAACGATTTTCCACAAGTTTTGCATGTGCATGGATGTTCAGCTTTCTTTCCTTTGTGAGTCTTATGAAAATTTTTCTCTAAAAACATTTCATCATTCAGTTTATCTTGTTTGTATAAAGTCCTCTTGCTCATTTCAGTTGGCGAGTCCTGCGGAGGCATGGTTGAACCATTCATAAAAGCAGTTGCAGTCTCTCTTGTAGATTCAATGGACCCACCTGTAAATACAACATCACACGACCTGTGTAAAAACAAATTTTTCATCAGATTCTGTTCAATACTCATATCACTCAGACAAACGGACCCAAAAATGTCCAAGTGGTGGATAAAAACAAAACAAAATAATGTAAACACCTGGGTAAACGAGGGACACCAAGCAAAGGCTTCCACACAGGTGTGGCACATCTGTTAATTTTGCAAATGATATTCCAACATGGTTTGGGTCATGTATAAAATGCTGCACAGGCCTTGTTGCTAATAATTATGGCTCGCATGGCTGCAAGAAGGAACCCCCTCCCCAAATACAGAGCACGTGTGGTCACCCAATGGTTTAATGAGCATGACACCGATATTATACAAATGTCATGGCCTCATCAGTCACCAGATCTGAACACAATTAAGCATTTATGGGTTATTCTGGAATGATACCGGAGATTTACACTTCCGTCAAAAAGGTGTGAGTTGATTGACTTTCTCAGGGAAAAAATGGTGACTCATCCCTCGTGCAGAATTCCAGACGCTGGTGGACTCAATACAACGTCCAGTACAGGCTTCCACCCTTAAACACTACCTTATAGTGGACTCCCACTCCCATACATACATACACATATGCACAGCACATATATATGCATATATACATACAAGCCGGTAGGCGGACATGGCAATGGGTAGTCGATCAAGTCGAATTTAGTTGTTTTTCAGCCGTTACTAGCCACAAAAGCGTCCATAGCAACGGTTCTTTCTCACACAATACTAGGACATACCATGAACCTACCATACCAGTTTCATGTATATCTGACTCATAGTCTTTGAGATATAACGAACTTCGTTTTTTTTATTGTTTTCGACCAGGGTTCATTCAAAGTCTATCTTCTCCGACAGTTTTCATAGGTCCGGCTGGAAATTTTTGACAATATGGCTGAATGTACTGCCCCAGGTCAATCGTGGCCCGATTTTGATTTTCGAAAAAAAAAAATTTGAGATTTTTTTGAAAATTTCAAAAGTCTGTTGCGTAGCAACGGCTGGGTCCATAGCAACGTTCTCATTTGCACACAACTAAGTCATGGTATGAACCTACTGACCAAGTTTCATCGAAATCGCCATTGTATTAACGGAGCACTGGACCGAACAGACATACATACAGACAGACAGACAACAGACAAACATTGACGAAATACTGATAATAAGGGTAGACTAGATCGACTACCCAATATATACATATATATAAATGCATATATCCATGTATATACATATATATAAAAACATATATACACACATATATATGCATATATATATATATATAATACATATACATATATAAATATATATCTACACATACATATATGTATTTTATATAGTGTTACGGCTGTGGAAATTCGCAGAACACCATATAGGTTCCTAGATCAGTTATCCCGGTAAGTCTGTGTTCAGTTAGATTTCCCCACCGTTGTTTAATGGGAATTATTCATGTTCACCGGGCTGTGACCCTTTGAGAGTGTTTTTCTTTATCTATCGTTATTTTGAACCACCATTGCAACAAACCTCCACGCCAACAACCGCCACCACCAACTACGCCACAACGCCAACCACGCTACAATCACCATTACAAAACCACCACCATTTCGCCACTACGCCCGCTTGCGAACGCCATCCTCTACGGACCACGCTACACCCCCTCTCCGCGTCGGAAACCGTCCGAGAACGCGAGGAGGGAAGCAAGGAGGATCTCCGATGATGACGCGCGGCTTCTCCCGCCTGATTTCCCGCCTATTTTCCCCACGCTTGGTGTGGGGGAAGTGCGATCCGAGCCGGGGTCAAGGTGAGAAAAGGTGGGGCCTCTTTGGGGGAATAATTCCTTGGACCTGAGCCAAAACCGACCCCCGTCCCCCGCACGGCACGCGGGAGGGGGCGAGAGGCACGCCCCTTTTCGGGAGCTTCTCGAAACGCCTCGAAGGGAATGGAGCCGAAAATGGGGTGGAGCGAAGGGCGGAGCCCCGCGCTATGAAGCGGAGCCCCCGCGCTATAAAGGGCGGACCGTACGTGAGGCTCGGCTCTCTCTGAGAGATCTCCCTGTGTTCATGACTCTCTTCCCCTGTCTCCGGTGGTCCATGCCCTGCTGCTTCTTCCGGCTCGTGGTACACTCGCCTGCCTTTGGTGGTGTGGTGCTCGTGCTTCCTGTGGTTCAGCGCCCCTAGGGTGGTTCAGCTGTTCCTGTGGTCGGGGTCCGGTGGAGGGCCCGTGCATCGGGGACGCGGACGGAAGGTGCAGCTCTGCCGGCTGTGTGGTGTGGACCTGCGCGTCCGACGAGGAGGGCCGGAGAGAGTTCGCCGGCCACGCGGGAGGCCGGAACCAGGCGCGTCCACGCTAGCTGTCGGGGGAGCGGGACGTCACGACTCGACGACCACTAAGGGGGAGGCAGGTAACCTGCACGGTCTCGTGGGCCCATTCGGTCAGCCAAGGCCTACGTTATAAAGGTCCCCGGACCCCGTCTACCTCCCTCCTATGGGAGGTCTTTCCTTTTGTTTTTGTATGCATGCTGTGGCGCCGTGTCCTGTTAAGTAACGACTGTATAAGTGACTGTGCTTGTAAATAATAATTATAGTCGGTCGTATTGCTTTTGCATTCTATTTGTTACTTGTATATTGCATGACTGCCCTTGCTTGTGTTGTGCTGTATAGTGAATAAATGTCCTTGTGTGCAATGTACCCCTTCGTCGTGTCCTATTTCCCTTTTGAAAAGCCATCTTGCATCGTTGAATGAGTAGTGGTTTTGAACGCCAGGTAAAGAGAATCGGATCCGTCGAGGTCGGCGATAACGCCGCTCGGTTATCACTGTAGTACGGAACGGACGCTTAAGCGGTTCGTGTCCCAGGCCGACCTGCGGCACGGTGCAGCCCTCGGTAGGTTACCCGCGCGGGTACTTAGGTATATCGACATTCGACGATTCACCCTATTTCGCGCGGTAGAATGCGACTGGGCTGTGGTGAGGTTAAACCCCACCCGTGACTGGTTCCTGGCGGTAGTTCCAGGAGGGTCACGACTGAATTGTCCGTCCGGTGGGCGACGCGGTTGCGATTGGAGTTACGTGGCCGATCGCACGCCGGCGGGCGCGAATTCGCAACACTGGTGTCAGGAGTGGGATTCGAATCCACCCCGTCTCCAACTAAATTAACGGGAATCGGACCAGGGGTGTGCGAAGCAACCTCCCCATTCCCATTAAATTTCAGCTTTTAAATTAAATTCCACGAAACAAGATGGCTTTTCAAGCCGAACGGGTGCCGGGGGTATTAGGAATGTGTTATAATGTAGAATCCATGGCCCGGGATGGTTCTTCTATTTATAAACTCGCCGCTGATGTTGATCCATGGGGAGCTCACCCTCATACACTGAGCACGAACTTTGCCGACAAATGAACTCGAAGTCGCACAATGGCGGCGCGATCGCACCTCGGCGCGGCACGGAGCGGGCGGATATTTTAGCGCAACGAACGGCGTGACACAAGGCGAGTGCCTTCAGTCACCGCTTCAAACACGTGGTCATGGCAGGCAAGGCAGGCGGACATTGGCGGGCTTCGGAAACAATTGGAGGAAGAATGGAAAACCGAGCTCGAAAAGGAAAAATGGAAACACGATTTGGAATTTAAAAACTAAAGGAAGAGGTAAGAGCAGGCGAACAGATAAAAGAAAGCCTGGAACGGAAGGTAAGAGAACAGGAATATCAGGAACAACAAAAGGAAAAAGCAAGGTTGAAGGAAGAGAAGGTAAAAAGAGAACAGAAATATCAGAAACAACAAAGGAAGAAGCAAGGTTGAAGTATGCGGGGTGAGCAAGAAAAGGGATGAAATGAGTGAGGAGGAACAGAGACAGAGAGAGAAAAATGGAAAAAAACTTTTGAGTTACTGGAATACCAAAGCAAAGAGAGGAATTACAAAACGAGCTGAGACGTTGAAAGAGGAAAGAACGGAAACAGAGAATGAAACGTTGAGGGACCACACTGAGCAAATCAAACAGTTAGAAGCAAAGCAGGGTCGAGTGTGCGGAGATGAGAAAGGAATGAGAAAAAAAAGCTTCTGAGTTACTGAAACACCAAAACAAAGAAACGGGATTACAAAACGAACTGAAGATGTTGAGTGGGAAAGACGAGAACAGAGAATGAAACTTTAAGGAACCACACTGTACAGATCGAACAGCTGGAAGCGAAGGCCAGATTGCAGAATGAGGAACAAGAGAGACAGTGGAATAAAAAACACAAAGAACAAGGAATGAGACAGGAGAAAGAAATCAGTCAGTTGAAAAGAAATAACGAGATTGCAGAATGAGGAACAAGAAAGACAGTGGAATAGAAAACACAAAGAAAACGAATGAGACAGGAGAAGGAAATCAGCCAACTGAAGGAAACCACGAGATTGCAGAATGAGGAACAAGAAGACAGTGGAATAAAGAACACAAGACAAGGAAAGAATGAGACAGGAGAAGAAATTAGCCAATTGAAGGAAATAACGAGATTGCAGAATGAGGAACAAGAGAGACAGTGGAATAGAAAACAAAAAGAGTATGAATTTGAAACTGAAACGACAAAAGAGAAAAAAATAGGTTGGAGTACGAGGAGAAAGTGAAGGAGCAAGGAAGGAAGCGGAAGGAGAAATCAGTCAATTGAAGGAGACAACGAGATTGGAGAGGGAAAAACGAGAGAACAGTGGAGAGAAAAACAAAAAGAACATGAATTTGAGGTTGACCAATTGAAAGAAAAGGCGAGGCTGGAGTGCGAGGAGATAGAGAAAGAACAGCGAATGAAACACAAAAGGGAGATTAACCAAATGAAGGAAACACAAGATTGGAGAAGGAAGACAGGAGAGGAAACAAGGAAGAGCGTGAGAGAACAGCGAATGAAACACAAAAAGGAGATTAACCAAATGAAGGAACCACAAGATTGGAGAAGGAAGGACAGGAGAGGAAACAAGGAAGAGTAGTGAGAGAACAGCGCATGAAACACAAGAAGGAAATCAGCCAATTGAAAGAAACTGAAATTTGAGAGTGAAGAGCATGAGGGACTGTGGGGTAGAAAGCAAAAGCAATATGAGTTTGAAATTGGTCAACTCAGAGAGAGAGCAAAATTGGAGTCCACGGAGATCGAAAAACTCCGGAAAGAGAACGAACAATCAAAAAGCTCCGAGAAAAAGAACGACTTAAAAGGAGCCAGGAAGTAGAACAGCGCAATAAGGTGAGACGCGTGATATCACCACAAGGAGTAATGTTAGTGGTGCAGGACTTGATCGACACCATCGTGGATGAAAGAACAATTAGGACCAACCCAATAAAGAGACACAAATAAAACTGGAGGAGAGAGAGGTATTGCCAGAGACACGGGAGATAGACCGAATTGAAATGAATTAAATGGAACGAAGGAGGAAACAGAGACGAGGATCCAGGAAGAAACTAATATACATGAGGTGACTGAGTTGGCAGAGACACGGAGTAGAGGGTGAATTAGACGGGGTTAAGGAAGAGCACACACACATTGAGGTAGTGGAGGACAATGGGGTTAGCTGGCGGACTGTTTCGCGACCCGGTGCGAGCAGCTGGATAGCCTCCTTCAGGAACGGAGGGAGACGCTATGCTCCCCTTGAAGCTGATCGCGACCAGGTGGTCCGTCGAGCTTTACGAGTTAGAGGGGCGAGTGCTGTGGACAGGTGCACGTGCAGCTTGGGGGGTATGGAGACCCCAGGACCCCTAGTGGTGGCGCGAATCCCCAGTGTGGTTGTTCAGGTGTGTTGGTTTGCGAGTGTGCGGGGATGCGTGCTTTCCAGCACGCATTGTGTGAGTGAGACCCCCTGTGTGAGTAAAGTCGATGTGTGACAGAAACCGTGTGTGTAAGAGGCGGTACGTAAAGGGAGATGGCGGTCGGCATGCGGGAACATGTAACCACATGTCCCGGTGTGAGTGCCATCTCGAGGTGTGTGAGCCTCGTGCACGGGGAGTGTGTCGGCAAGGGTCGACGACGACGGAGCCTGACGTGGAAAAAGGCCGAGTAGCGCCGTAGATGCATGGGGACCGTGCCGGGTTTGCACGGCAGCGCGCGCGGGGTCCGTGCTGTGCAACGCACGAGGCCGCAACGTGCTCGCTGCGGGAGTGAAACGCGGTCCGGAAACGCCACGGTGGATGTTGCCGATCCCGCGACGGACAAAGCTAGGCTGGGAAATGATTCGGACCGGATGGGTTCTCCACGCGGGCGTGTGTGTGAAGCTCCGATGGGGAGAGCACATATGTGTTCGCGTGGGGAACCCCTCGAACGCGAGGCTTGCTTTTGAATGCGCAGGGTGACGTCATGGCTGCACGTAGGGTTGGAATCGGCAGGAGGGGTATCCCTGCCGGATGGTACCGTCCAAGGAGGGACGAGGTGCACGAACAGCTGCCATGACGTCCAGAAGTAAAAGAGCGCAGGTTACGATTGCCGCGCGCTTTGCGCATTTATTTTAAAAAAAAAAAAGCAGGCCTCGCTTCGGGGTGACAGGATTCCGGGCAAGGGTGGAAGACCCCCTGGCCCAGGCACAGGATAGAACCAGTCAGGGGAAGGGTTAGCTTAGCAGACCGGCTCCATTGGGCAGGGATAAGTCCTCATGGGGCCCGTGGAATGGATTAGGTAGAGGGATGCAGTGAGATTTAGGATGGGAGATGGGAAATAATATTTGGAGACACTGCAGACTTTGGTGTGTGTAGTGGGGACGTAGCTTAGCTACGTTAGTGGTTAAATGAACGTGCTATAGTGTAAGGGATGACGAGGGAGCACAAGGGAGTTAGGGGTTTAGTGAGCAGAATGGCAGTGATCAGCGATGGAGTGAAATGGAATGGAAAAATGTACATGTGAGTGAGTGAGGCCAGCGGTCTGTGTGTATGGGGTGAATGTGGTATGCATGGTGCGATGAGTGATTGGGGGAGGAGTGACTCCCGCCCGAGGACCCGGGTCAGTGTAATGAGAGTTAGGGGTTAGTCAAATTTAGAAAATGGAGGTCGTTTTGCTGTTGGTGGGAGTGTAGGCTCGAAACCCATTTGGAGGGGTGCAGAAGCCCTGTTGACGGGCTGGGAGCTGGCTACCAATGGTGAGTGTCGCTGAGTGGGTACCCGGGCAACGGGCTAGTCGGCCGCGGTAGCCAAGGGTCCATGGGGGGCCGGGATAGTGTATGGGGCACGGGTGGCCGCATGATGCGGGGCCCGGGGCGCCATATGCCATGGGGGCAGTGTACTGGGCACGGGCCGACCTCGAAAGGGACCCGGGGTGCCAACACGCCACGTGGCATCGAGGGGAGTAGCGAGGAGGGCACTCCCCAGTTTTTAGGGAGCTGGTCGGCTCGGAGGCAGTGTAGTGCCCGGGGGTTGCCATTGTTGGGGAATTGGCAGAGGGTAGTTCCTGCCAAGGGAGCCACGCGTCCCAGCCGTGAGACCGTGTAGGGCACGGAAAGAAAATTGGGGTCATGGCCCGAAATTGAAGGACAGCAACACAGGCGACGGGAATCTTGGTTGTTAGAACCGATAGTTTAAGCGAGAGGCGCTTGTTGAAAGCCCCGGGGTAGTTTAAGGAATAAATGGTTAGGTGTAGATTAGGAAGTGTACCCCTCCGCACATCCATCCCTTCGCTCTCATTGTGGGCCGCTGGACTCACTTTGGGTAAAGATTGCTGAAATCTGAGGAGGCCATTCTGAGGCTTTATTGGGCGCTCGACACATGACGCTAGCTCTCCTTATTCCCTCCAGGAAGGGAACGTAGGGTGTGGAGTAGGCTAGGAGACAGGATAGGTTAGCCGGACAGAGACAGTTAAGGGGTTAGGAGAACGATTTATAGTGGGGGAAGTAAAAATAAAAATAAAAACAAAAAAAAAGTGGGGGCTAAATTGGTTTTTGACAAATTAAGTGAGTTGGTATGGACCGAGACAGGCAAGCGATAGGTTTGGGAGGGAGATAGTAGGGTAGGCCGAGCCTACTTCCGAGTGGCCAGCACCACCGCACTCTCCACCAACCTCCATTTCCAGGCAAAGGCTGGCCAACTTCGTCTGCCGGCTGTTTTACTGCAAGGCCTGTGCCGGCCAACTTCATCTGGCTGGCTTTTTGTTTACTACGAGGCTGTGCCGGCCCTTCACCGCTGCTGTTTTGCTTCAAGGCCTGTTGCCGGCCACGTCATCTGCTGGCTGTTGCTGCAAGGCCTGTGCCGGTCGGATTCTCTGCCGGCTGTTTTGCTTCAAGGCCTGTGCCGGTCACTTCATCTGCCGGCTGTTTGGTACAACGGCCTTGCCATGCCATGCCTTGCCTGCCTGCCTTTGCCCTTGGCCCATGCCCACAGCCCCCGTTCTGTTTTGCATTCCCCCCCCCCCTGTTCATTACCATGTGCGCCAGGATCATCGCGCAAGCCGCAAGACTGCCCTGTTGGCAGCCGCAACATGGGACTGCACTGGCGGCCCGTGCACCGCTTTTGGTTACTGCATTCATTTCAAAAGGGGGAGGCCTTGGACTGCGTATGAGCAGCCGGCCACATGCCTGTCACCTGCAGTGGTTGTGACTTGTTTTTCTTCACAGATCCCATCGATCCTGGGCCATGGTTTAGTGTAAATTTATAAGTTGTTAAGTTGTAATTTGTACATGAGTGCGCCCCCGCATGTGTGTCTTAGCGCCGGCAATGTATTTTTAAGTCGTCTGTATGAGTGGGTTTGTTTAGTTAGTTACTCAGCCCGTAGGTTATTTATTTTGGCGACACGATTACACTGAATGTCGCACTCAGGGATCGAAGGTAAATCGTACTAGGGAGAACTTGCACATGATGGCACACGAAAATCGACGACTCAGGATGAGTCTGTAAAAAGGGGAGGGGTTAGTGTTACGGCTGTGGAATTCGCAGAACACCATATGTTCCTTAGATCAGTTATCCCGGTAAGTCTGTGTTCAGTTAGATTTCCCCACCGTTGTTTAATGGAATTATTCATGTTCACCGAGCTGTGACCCTTTGAGATAGTGTTTTTCTTTATCTATCGTTATTTTGAACCACATTGCAACAAACCTCCACGCCAACAACCGCCACCACCAACTACGCCACAACGCCAACCACGCTACAATCACCATTACAACAACCACCATCATCTTCGCCACTACGCCTGCATTGCGAACGGCCATCCTCTACGACCACGCTATAACCCCCTTTCCGCGTCGGAAACGTGCCGAGAACGCGAGGAGGGAAGCAAGGAGGATCTCCGATGGCGCGCGGCTTCTCCCGCCCGATTTTCCCGCCTATTTTCCCCGCTGGTGTGGGGGAAGTGCGATTACGAGCCGGGGTCAAAGGTGAGAAAAGGTGGGGCTCTTTTGGGGAATAATTCCTTGGACCTGAGCCAAAACCGACTTCCCCGTCCCTGCACGGCACGCGGGGAGGGGGCGAGAGGGCACGCCCCTTTTCGGGAGGCCTTCTCGAAACGCCTCCGAAGGGAGGTGGAGCCGAAAATGGGTGGAGCGAAGGCGGAGCCCCGCGCTATGAAGGCGGGAGCCCGCGCATAAAGAAAAGGGCGGACCGTACGCGAGGCGGGCTCTCTCTGAGAGATCTCCTTGTGGTTCATGACTCTCTTCCCCTGTCTCCCAGTCGTCCATGCCCTGCTGCGCTTCTTCCGGCTAGTGGTACACCGCCTGCCTTTTGTGGTCCGGTGCTCGTGCTTCCTGTGGTTCAGCTGTTCTGTGTCGGGGTCCGGTGGAGGGCCCGTTTGCACGGGGACGCGGACGGAAGGCACAGCTCTGCCGGCTGTGTGGTATGGACCTGCACGTCCGGACGAGGAGTGCGGAGAGAGTTCGCCGCCACGCGGAGGCCCGGAAAACCAGGCGCGTCCATCGCTAGCTGTCGGGGACGGGACTCACGATCAGACGACCACTAAGGGGAGGCAGGTAACCTGGCACGGTCTCGTGGGCCCATTCGGTCAGCCAAGCCTACGTTATAAAGGTCCCCGGACCCGTCTACCTCCTTGCCTATTGGGAGGTCTTTCTTTTGTTTTTGTATGCATGCTGTGGCGCCGTGTCCTGTTAAGTAACGACTGTATAAGGACTGCTTGTAAATAATAATTTATAGTCGGTCGATTTGCTTTTGCATTCTATTGTTACTCTTGTATATTGCATGACTGCCCTTGCTTGTGTTGTGCTGTATAGGAATAAATGTCCTTTGTGTGCAATTGTACCCCGTTCGTCGTTGTCCTATTTCCCTTTGAAAAGCCATCTTGCATCGTTGAATGATAGGTGGGTTTTGAACGCCCGCGTAAAGAGGAATCGGATCCCGTCGAGGTCGGCGATTAACACCGCGGTCGGTTATCACTGTAGTACGGAACGGACCGCTTAAGCGTGTTCGTGTCCCAGGCCGACCTGCGGCGCGGTGCAGCCCCTTCGGTAGGTTACCCGCGCGGGACTTAGGGTATATCGACATTCGGCGAGCGATTCACCCTATTTCGCGCAGGTAGAATGCGGACTGGGCTGTGGTGAGGTTAAAACCCCCAACCGTGATGGGTTCCTGGCGGTTAGTTCCAGGGAGGTCACGATTGAATGTCGTCCGGTGCGGGACGCGGTTGCGATTGGAGTTACGCGAGCCGATCGCACGCCGGCAGGGGCCGAATTCGCACTATACAAGAATATAATATATAATAATATATACATACTATATATATATATATATATATATTATGTATATATATTACATATATATATTATTTATTTTATTATATA
>CM068968.1:6174185-6198973 GCA_035128595.1 Eptatretus atami
TGAGTTCAAATCCCTCTCTCCTGTTGAATTAACACCAGGGGGTTCGACTCAGCCTTCCATGCTTCAGGGGGCATCGCATCAGCAGCACAAGCACGCTCCAGAAAATGATGCAGCCACAGGATGTGCATGAATAAATAAGCCACAACCAACCCAACCCTGTTATTACCAACCCTGTATATTACCAGATTACCGTTTCCCCTCTTTCTCCTCTTCCGCTCTCGCCTTCCTTCTTGTGTCCAACTGTGGCCTCACTGCCAATTGTCAATTTGTTGCCTTTCTCAGGAGGATATAACAAGGTACATTATTGTTTGGTAAAATATTTCACCAAGGATGAAAGAGATAATGGATGTTTGAGACATTTATCCAACATTGTCGTTATTACTAAAGCAATGAAATGAAATGTAGGGTTTGTTCGAAACACCAGGTTATATCATTAAAATGTCCAAAACAAGATGTAGAGGCATTGATAAAACCTTCATGGGGATCGGCTCTTGAAAGAACGAAGCTTCAGAGTCATTTTGTTCAGGTCGATCCGGTGGACATCAATGTCGTGCTCAGTTTTTACTTCCACTTTCACAATAAATCTGGAAAAAGTACATTTATTGAAAGAGGCTAGTCTTGTGTACAATACATTGCACTCTTGTGTCACATTCCATACTCTTAAAATAATAAATAAATGTTGCATTCAATATTATTAATTGAGGTCTCGTTGAGTGAGAAAATAAAACATCCCCACAGGAATAGCATCATGTTCAAAGAATTGTGATGTCAAGCATTACATTCTGTACAAAACTGTCAATGATAAGAAAAGCTTGTGGACCACCAGACTTCAGTGGAATTTCACCACCACCAAAAATACACCGTCCAAAATAGAGAAGGCAAGTAAAACATAGAGAACCCAAATAGAGAAGGCAAGAAAAAAGGAGAGAAGCGCAAAATAGAGAAGCTTTTCTCCCAAACTGCATCGATTGGCAAATCACAAAAATTGCATCCAACATGTGACAAGTTGGTTTTTTGGGTTTTTGTCTCGGAAAGTCAACCCTCATGGAAAACTAAATGACAGAGTGTGGCACTTTACAGAATGACCAGTGAAAAGGGAATGAAGATGGCAAGACATGTGACCATGTGATGAGTGGAGTAGAGAAGGAGGCAAATAGTCAGCAAGTGAGAGAAAGCTCAGGAATGGGTTTGGAAAAATGTGTTGATGAGCAATTGCATTGAAGGACTGGACTGGCAAGATACGGAAGAAAGATGCACAGATGACTGAGCTAGTGACTAGCCTGAGTTCAATTCGACCCACTTTTTACTGCATACGCTCGTTTTCTCACATGCAGTGAATTCATCCATGCATCTATCGCCGTCCTCGAGATGAATATTAACTGTGTGCCATCTGTTAGCATTCGTTGGTGGACATTCATGGTCCTACGTTGTCTTTCACGAAGAGTAGACGTGTTGATCCTGGAACCTAAACTAATTTTTTTTAATCCTGCTCGAACCTGCATCAAGCAGCAATCTCAGACTTACAAACAATGCTGCAAACGAAGAGCAAAGTGCTGCCACCAAAATGAAGATTGAAAGACCCGAGTTCCCCACAGAACAGATGTTCCGTCTATGCTGTCAGCTGATGATTCACATAAGTAACAAAACCAGTCCAGCAGCTGATGTCAGCTTGTGGCATGCGGTTTTCATACTTGTCTCCTTCAAAATGCCTGCACCTGTGGAAGAACTTGGGTGGAGCTGTAACAGCAAGGAACTTATCTTGTGTAGTTTTTCTTCATCGTTTATTCAGCCTTCTTGACTTGAAGGCCGCAGGTTGCCACATCAACCGAGTGTATGTGGATCCAACTATCTAGCTCTCTGATAGTGACCCTCACAGCAGGGAATGATTGACTGGAAGTGAGAACCAAATGGTCTCCCCTTCCTCAAATTTTAAACAACATATGTGAATTGTAACGGACATTGATCCCCAAACTGGCAGCAGAGACCTTGCTGGAAATAATATCCACTACGATAGCTATGTGGTTTTACTATTTCCATTAGGTAGCTGTTTCAGTGAGTGCAAATTGGCCTAACTGGGGGAATTTATACACCACAGGACTAACAAGGCCAAAATACAGAAGCAAACTCATTTAAAAGTTCAGATCAGACCAGGTCACTCGAACTTGAGACATGCTGCTTCTGCTCTCCCAACAAAAGGATAGAGGTCCTCAATGTCACAAGTTAGACTAGGTGCCATCTCTCAAGACATACCGTTGACTTTCTTATCCAGTCTGGCACCCACACCTTTGCTCTACACAAACCCTTGCCTTGTGCATTCCAAGGCCACCTCCACACGGCGCTTACCAGACTTCCTCCCACCCCAAGATGATCCACTCTTAACACATGCATCCCTTCATCGTTCAGATAGACAGGCCTGATGAATCACAAGCTGCTCAACACTTGAATAAATCTTTCAAATCAGAAAAATCTGTCTCTGTCTCTCTGTCTCTCTGTTCTCTGTGTGTTGTGTGTGTGTTGTGTGTGTTGTGTGTGTGTATGATGTGTGTGTGTGTGTGTGTGTGTTGTGTCAGCAAGGAGCAGCATCTGCAACCCTTCGCATCGGCCTCTCTTAACAAATCCTCAGGAAGCAGTTCATACAGTGAAATATTTGGGTCTCACATCAGCCCTGATCTCTTGGGGAAACCACATTTCTGTGTTTGGCCTCCAAAGCCGGAGTGCGGCATCCTCCATTTTGGAAAGTACTTACTTCTACACCTGACCTGTTATCCAGGCAACAAGGTCTTCATGCAGCGATGATGGAAGAAAACACTGCTCTTCCCCTCTGGGCTGCCACCCCTGCCTCAACATCTATGCTTCAGCTTGATGCCTGTGGAAACCAAGGCCTTCGAGATGATTGGAATCTCCCGCAATGAGCATGGTCAAATGGGCTGATCACTTTCACACCGCAAGAAAGGTCGGTGGCACATCTTTCTTCTACTGTTTTCCCTTCTGGTGCAACCTTGGATCTTCCTAAGTGCTTCCAACATCCCTCCCCCTTCAACCCCCATCTGGTAAAACTTGCCAAAATCTAGAATCCACAAATGCTTGCCTCCACACTTTCATCCTCTTTTTTTCGCAGCTATGGAAACAACTTTCCACGATTCTCTTCAATCTCATTATTCCCTCCAGGTGTTCAGTATCTGTTTCACACAATTCAGAGATTTTTTTTTTTTGTGATACCTGTCGATGCTCGTATAAGGAGCTAACACACAACGCCCACCGCAAGGGCGGCATGAGACAAGAGGGGCGGAGTGGGAGGGATAAAACAGTGATGGAAACAGATACATTAGGAGATCTGTGGAAGCGGAGAGGATGGGCGGGGAACATGGGAGAAGCAGGAAGATGGACATTACAGGGACTTTCAGGAAGGAACAGGGGAATGAAGGAAGTGGGCTTGGGTGGATTATCAGGCGGTGAAAAGATCGAGGATTTGGATGGGGGATGATAAGAGGTTGGTGGTGTGAAACAGCTGTTTTGAAAGCTTGAGGAGAATGGATTAAAAAGGAATAGAGTGAGGGAGTTTATTCCAAAGGCGGGAAAAAAAGAGAATGAAAGATGTGAAGGTGAGCAGTGATTCGTGATTTTGGTAGTTTTACCCAGAAGGGGTTGTTGGCGGACCTGAGCGCCCTGTCGGAATGTGGGTGGTGACAAATCGCAGAGAGAGCAGGGGGGCAAGGCTGCAGAGGAGAGGGTAGAGACAGAAAGACCCACCGACCAACCTGCGGTGATCGAGTGAGAGGCCCAAAGACCTCAGCTTCATTGCGGAGGAGGCCAAGATCCTAAATGCCCTGGTTTTCGACAGCGTTGAAGCCGAGAGAAAGGTGGGAGGCAGGAGCACCAGCCAGAGGGGAGAGCAGTACTCCAATCAAGCCTATGGAGAAAAGCTTTGTAAGGGTTCAGAGCTCAAGAGGCCGAGGAAAGGACTTTGCACGACGGAGGGATTTTCCCAGTCGGCGAACTGGCTTTGGAGGCTGAGTTGAAATGTGACTTTCCCAGGAAAGGGTCATGGCAGAATAGTGAGACCAGAAGCTGAAAGAAAAGACTTCTTCCAGAGGATTGTTGAGAAGTGGGATGGGGGGTTTCTAAACGGTCCTTTCGAAGAGGACATTGTGAGAGTGTGAGATTGTCTGATTGAAAGACATGTTCACATGTTGGACCAGTTTTGATTTTATCCAGATCTGCAGTGAGCGGAGAAGGCTGCTTGCTTGCCGGTTTCTTGAGGCGATGACAGATGGTACGCAGAGGGTGGAGTCATCAGCAAAGAGATATAGAAGGATTTCCCAGAGAGTCGGAGAAAGATCATTGATGAAAACCAGAAAAAGAACAGGGCCCAGAACGCTACCTTGGGAACTTCCAGCCTGTGACAGGAAGAGGGGATGAAAGAACCTCCATAGGGGCACAGTTGACTGCGACAGGAGAGGAAGTCTGCGCAGCCATGAGTGGAATGGCCTTGGATACCTGGGAAGAGAGTTTGGTGAGTAGGCAGGGCTGCCAGACTGTTGTCAAAAGCACGTGATATGTCCAGGGGGATACAGCACGGATGTTCCTGTCTGGCATGAGGACCTCCATCCATTGATTGGGAAGAGCAGAAGAGCATATCCAGTGTAGAGTACCTGGTCTGAAACCAAATTATGATCGGAAATCAAGCCATTGGAGAAGAGGAAGGATTTCATGTCTGAAGCGATGATGGATTCCATAACCTTGCTGATGATTGGGAGAAGGCTGATTGGTCTGTAGTTGCAGGGATCTGTTTTTGCACCTTCTTTATGCAGGACAAGTGATGTTTGCAGATTTCCAAGCAGATGGCAGATGACCTTGAGGCAAATGAAGGCTGAATAGAACAGAGAGCAGGTTGAGCAGAGAGAAGAAGCAGCTTTTTGAGGACATGTGGGCTTGATTGCCGCTCTTGGACCGGTTGCAGAAAAATCTGAGTCGAGGTTTGAAAAGCAAGCTCTCCCACCTTGTGGAGAAAAGGGACACAGAGTCCAGGCGACAGTTGGGTGCCACTGGGTAGGTGGGTAGAGAAAGTTGGTGGGTTTAGGACACAAGATTTAGCTGCAAACATCGGTTTAGGAAATTCAGCTTTTTTCACGTGCGGTATCAGCAGTGCGGGCCATTTGAGGTAAGGAGGGGATGGAGGGGGAAACAAAAACACCAGAAAACAGATTTGATTTAAACGCCACCAGGATTTGAGGAGGGAGAGAGGTTTGAGAGTTCAAGACTTTTAGAGAGAAAGATGTTGTTTTCTGGCTCTCCTGAGGCGTAGATACACACTGTTCGAGCTTTGTGGAAGAAACTGAGATTGCCTCCAGTTGGTTTGCTTTCCATGAGGCAAAGCAAGTTGTTTCAGACAACTGCCTCGCCACAAGCCTTCAGTGAACCAGGGCGGGAGGAAGCTGTAGACAACGAAGCGAGAGGGATAAAATCTGTGCATGAGGCGAGAGCAAGTTTCTTTGAAAGAATTCCCAGGATAGTGATGTTTGAGAAAGTAGTGATAGGAGACCAGTCTGTAAGTTGAGGGCTGCTTGGAGACCCTGCCAGTCGGCTTGAGTGAAATGCCAGACTCGACGGCGGTGAGGTGGTTCTCTTGATAACAGCCAGAGAGATGTACTTTTGACAAGAGACGTGGTCAGAAGAACCGATTGCGAGCGTAGGAAGAGCAGCAGATATGTCAGGGAAATTTGTCAAAATCAGATCCAGAAGAGATGAGCTTACCATTGGTTGAGATCCGGGTCGGAAGTTGACTTAGACGATTGAGTCAGTCCCAATGAGTCCGCAGAAAGATTTTGCTTGAGGTGCCATGACAGGTGAGAGAGGCTACCCACACCTAGCCAACTGGCATGATGACATTGAAAGTTCACCACTAAGAGGCAGAGAGAGTTTGGATGAGAAGATAGAGATGGTCCATGTTTTCGGTAGTGAGTGTAGATGGAGTCATCACTGTTAGGTGCGACGTACAGTTACACATATAAAACATGAGATGGAGTGGAGGGGAACCATGCCAGAGTATTCCTGGGGGTGTTGGGGGAGTTGAGAGGCAGTGCATTGGAGAGTGAGATTAAGAGTCTTTGATGAAAGAGCAACTCTCACACCAGACGAGGCTTCTGGTCTGTCATACCGGCAGGAGGGAGTAAACGGGGAGAGATACTTTGGGAGTCCAGACCCACTTCCCATCCCCCATGATCATCCCCCATCCAATCATATTTTTCCGACCCCAATGACCCCTTTCTAAGACACTCACTTTTTTCCAGGTCATTGTGATTTCCTCCCCATCCCTCATCTCTTTACCATTGTTAGTGGTGTGTTGGATTTGTTGTTTTTCTGTTTCATCCCCACTTCGCCCTTCCTTTCTTGCTTTCATTCAACTTGTGTGCAGCTTGGTTCATGTGTGTCTTCCCCCTCCCCTACATCATATCTCAACTTCTCCTCTGTAATTGGGTTCCCCCTTACATTCTGTCTTGTTCTTCCACGATCCTCTACAATGTACACAAAAAAATAATACTCGGCACAAACAATCACAGGATCTCGTCGGAAGTGGATGGTAAATCACACAACTCACCATTCAGCTTGGTCACTTTGCTCCTCTTTCCAGCCCAACGGAGTTCAATCTTCTATTTTTATCTGCAAATCTCATAAGATTCCTTCCAGCTTCCTCAACCTTCATTTCACACCCGGAGCACAGTCTGCTGTTCCGATTCCGGCGCAACACGAACAGGAATCCTTCCATTAGCCAACTTCAGCGTACATGATCAGGCCCCCCTAACAAACGGACGCCAACCCGTCATATTGTTACAAAAACAGCTAAATTGATTGAAAAAGCGGCCGAAATTGAAACCAACACAGTAATTACCGTCGCAATAGCAAATATAACCGATAACCAAACGTTTATTCTACACGCAAGAACGGTCGTGACGACACCAAGAAACGGTCAAATCCCGAAATTAGAACGGTGGGAATGGAAGCCACATCGTTATTTCCGTCGCGAAACGGCGGAGAACGAAGCGGGAAAAGCGATTCATTTCCGGCTTACCATAAGCGTGAAACATGGCGGCTTGAAAGTCTTGAAGTTTGGTAAAAGTTTAACTTTAACATAGTCTGCCTTGAATATATCATGTCTGCTAATGAAAACCGTTTGTGGTACGGATATTATACAAGCAGGATAAATGCGCCCTCTTGACTTAAATGTGTGGCATGACTTTCGTGTAATTCGTGCCCCCGCTGCTGCAGCGATCAGTGACGATTGATCGCTTATTATGACAAGAGGTAAAATTTGATAGTAATAATAAATTGCAAATTCCAATAAAAATAACAAAGTTAATATGAAGTAAAAACTGTAAAAAGATTCCCATACACGATCCCCTATGTTGAAACTGGCATACACAACTAGCGATTCCTTCACTCGGGGCTCGAAAATACAGGCAAACCAACATTATCATCACAACAAAATTCGGTTTAATTACAATTGCTAAAAAAACTACATCAGGTACTACCCACTAGTATATTTATCTTATATTTACATTTATGTTCGAGCACAAGCACTAAAAATTTACATACCGTAACAGGTCGTCTACTGGCATCCGCCATGCTTGTTCGCACTACAGCTAACCGGAATGAAACCGCCTTGTTTCGCTCTCGGACGTTTCGCGCGGATAATAACAATCTTGCTTCGTTCCCCACCACATTCTATTTCGGATTGCTCCGTTCTTGTTTCCGTCACGGACCGTTCTTGTGTGTAGAATTAAACGTGTTGGTTTCCATTATATCTGCTATGCGACCGTAAATTACTGTGTTGGTTTCAATTTCGGCCGCTTTTTCAATTCAATTTACTGGTTTTTGTAACAAGACAATGACGGTTCTTCATCCGTCTGACAACGTTGGCGTCGTTTGTTAGCGGGGGGCCTGATGATGGGTGAAGCTTGAAAGAGGCAATAAACATACCACTCTTCCTGATGTTTGCTCCACCCTGAGTCCTTCTTCCCATACAGCACCTACATGTGAAGTACCTCTGAACTTGAATCTTACCCTCTGCCCAAATCAGTTACAAAACCTTAAACCAGTGTCTCAACCTTTTTGTTCCACGCCCCACTTTGATTTCAAAAAAAATCGTACGCCCCCACCATGATTGGAGACACTACAGACTTATATACTACATTATGCTATTCAAAAGGCCTTTATTAAACTTTATTGCAAATTTTATTCAATTGCCTACTCACTTCAAGGGAGCCTGCCCTTGACGCTTGCTGCAGATTTGTTTGATTCGAGGAACAATTTTGACCAGTTTTCAAGCCTTAATCGCCATGTTTCGTGATTTTCCAGTCGATTTCTTTAGCTTGCGCCAATCGGAAAACAACACCTAAATCCACATTGACTAAATAAGGATGATGAAAATTATCAAAACACTTCCCTTGGCCAAAGTGGTCGAGTTTAGGGTATTTCTTTTTCGCTCTCCTCAGAGAGCCACATCATGGTTCCTTTGATCTTGAAAAAGAGTTTTCACCAGACTCGATCTTGTTGCACTTGGCAAATAGGGATACAAACTTTTTTGCAAACTCCATAGTCCTGTATCATATGCTGATGAGCTTTTGCTAGAAAACAATGAAATAAAATCAATGTTTTTGTATTTGTTCAAAAAAAGTCACCATGACTAACTGAAATTTTTTATACTCAGTTGCATTTGGGTGGATTTCCAAAACTAGAACCCTGCTTTAATTATTTATTTAACTTTTTAAAAAAGCCTTTACTACCCTGCAAGACTGCTTTTGAAATCCTGACAAAATCACTTGGAAACAAGAGCCATTCAAAACTAAACATCAGCAGAAGGCAAATCATGCTGTGAGCAGCAATTAAGGTTATGCAAGTCATGCAAATTTCAAAGTTAGTCATGCGCGTGAACTTTTTTGACAAATACAAAAATAACATTGATTTTCATTGCTTTCTAGCAAAAAAAGCTCATCAGAATATGATACAGGACTATGGAGTTGGCCCAAAAAAGTTGTATCCCTATTGCATAAACTCCTCTTGGTATTGCTCTGGTACTCAGATAAATCCACCAGAAAGGCTGATTTCAACCAGAAGGAACTCATAGCAAAGCTATGAAAGCGATTCATATATGATTCATTACTTCTGAATCCTTATGCCCCACCAAAAATATTCCACCGCCCCACTTGGAGAAAACACTGCCTTAAACATTCACCACACACATTACGTGCACCCATCGACACCCATGAAAAAATAAAATTATTTTTTTTTTTTTTTTTTTTTTTTATACATGTTGCAGGTTCTTAACACAATACAAAATTTAATTGTATAACATAAACGTTGATGTAAATTTGATTTGGCCACTTCGCATCATCAAAATGACAATTTAATTTCAATTCTTAACCCATTCAGCAATTTTTAGATGAAGAAAATGTGGAGAAAGCCTTACACCCAAGCACAAGGGATGACCAACTGGCTTTCAGGTAAACATAAGGAACCCACTTTTGCAGAAAACTGGATGGCACATTGTCCATGGTAATTTCAGTTCAAGTTGTCACACTGGCAAGCAGTACTGGGTCATCTGTATTGAAAGATTTAAAGTGAAGACCATTTTGTATTATTCAATAGTTTGAAACAACAAGCAGAAAAGGTAATTTTCTTTGTTAATTCAATGAGTATATTTGCATAGGAAAGACAAGAAAGAATCATCAAATCCAAATGTTTCAGCAACAGACAATGGCAGCGATTGTGCGGTTTTACCATTCTCCTGTACAGCAGGCCCACCTCAAACACGAGTTACGCATCACGGTTTCGCTCTATCGCAGTTTGAATTATTGTGGTAAAATGTGGCAATCGTTGCATGGGTCCCTCGCTCTATCGCGGTACGGTGTGGAGGAATACACAACCCGGATTTCTTCGGTTCACCTTACAGCCCCACGGCCGTCCTCCATCGCCACACTCAGTTGCCTGTTCGATATCGAGCCACACAAGCTGTTATCATGTGATATCGCGTTTGTATTTTTGTATCGCGTTCATTTTGTTTTCGCTCGTCTTTTAATTACATTGTGGGGTGTTTGTGACAGGAAATAGTTTTGAAGAAGAAGAACATGTGGGGTTTCAGTAAATAAGCAAAATGAAACATTATAAATGTTATAAAAAGCTTTTGAAGTAAAAAGCAAATTAATTAAGTTATGAGGAATGGTTGGCTTGAATTGATTTGAGAATATTTGTTTGTTTGTGTTTGTTTTGAAAGTGAAGGAGGGCGGAAATAGATAAAGTCGGAGAGTGTGAAGAGAACACTTGGATAAAGCAGAACGAGGCACAGTATCTTGAGAGGTTTTTCGAGCGTCTTCATGGGAGATGGTGTTTGAAATCAAGTGCGAGATGGGCGCTCTCACAGCGTCTTATACGGAAGTTGAAAAGACATGCAGAAAAGGCGTTCGGTAGAGCGGCCATATCTCCACCACATAATGCCTGATCCACGAGACATATCGGGCCAATACATTTTTGAAATACCATTGCCATGGAGTACGATATCGTTTTTGGCTCTCTCAATGGTGAGGAATCACTTTAAAAATCAACACAATTCTCGTATCCATATCCAGTTCGGATCTTCACTAAAATCGAACGATTCGCCTCTGCCACACACCCAACCTGTCTACCAAGTTTTCGTCCGAATCCGTCCACAACTTTTTGAGATATCGTGCTAAATATCATTTTTAGACCGAATCTCTCAATGTGGAAGAATCACTTTAAAACCATTTCTATTAGCGGATCCGGATCTTCACCAAAATCAAATTGATTCGTCCTTGTCACACCAGCCGAACCTATCTAAAATTCATTCTGGGGGGGGGGGGGGGGGGGGGGGTGGAGGGGGGAGTTTTGGTCGAGAGAAGTCGGGGTCGGAGGAGCGGGTTGCGGGAGAGGGGGTGAGCCGGTGAGGGCGGAGAGGGAAGAGGTCGGAGGGGTGTTGTGGTGGAGTGGGGGTGGTGGTAGGGGCGAGAGGGCTGGTGAAGGGGGGTGCGGGAGCAAGGGCGGGAGAAGGCTGAGCGGGGCGAAGGGGTGGGTGCAATGACGCAGCAGCGGTGGGTGAGGAGATGTGGTTGTGGTTGGTGTGGGTGGTTCGGGCGGGGGAGGGGTGTGGGGGAGGTTGTGGGGGCGGGATGCCATCGACAACTTTTTGATATTAAGACTTTCTCATCAGAGAACATCAACAAGCAGTACATAGACTTGTGCTGACTTAGTCAATCTCAACACTGGTGCACAATACTGGACCTGCTTCCTATACTAAAAGCTGGCTTTAGGAGGATACAGAGTCAAGCGACGCAACCTGGAAGTCTTCTACGTATGATTCTGTACTCAAACCATCTAAATGCAGTGGTTATTTGGTACAGATAACTGTCGCACCTCACTGTGACCTTGACCTGAGAACTTGAAGAAGCTCACCGATTTGTGCACCAAAAATTCTACTCAGACTGCCAATTCACCCTTCTCACGTGGAATCACGTTGGGTGAATTTGGACATTAGGGTAGCTTCTTTCCGTTCTCGGAGTTATCGTCCTACAAGACAAACATGAATGAGCTAAACGTGACACAAAACTCAATACATAACACAAAACAAACATCATCATTGAGACAAACACACAATAACACACAAACACACACCCAAAACAAACACAACAAAAAACACACAAACTCACCGCAGTCATAGACTGGTACTTACGAAATGTCAACTTGACTCTGACACTTGTCTAATGAAAGCTGTCTCTAGAGAAAGGTTAGCGGACGCCAGATCCAGGTTAGTAGCGATAGATTCTGTACCAAAGCCATCAAAAAATCGAATGATTTGTATCCTCACCGTGACCTTGACCGTTGACCGATATTTTTCCCACCGAGAATATTTTATTGATCAAGCAACCTGATGCCGTCCTATCTCAGCCCGCTCGATCCGTAAGTCCACGTGGTGTAGCATCTTGACCATTGGATAGTCTTCGAACCTTACCAGACCTTTACAGTGTACTTAGATGTCAGCAAGGCCTATTTGTATCTACTCGATTTACCCCACGCTAACCTACCCAGATAGGCCATCACGCGCCCTACTTGCCACTCTGCTCACGTCACACTTCTCACCATGTATGCACCGGAGCTAGTAGACCGACGGTGGTAATACTCCTACGCTCCACATTCACGATCACTGCTAGGTCCTCTTCCCCTCACAAGACATGCTTAACGTAGCACCGTTAATCATGTAACGCATCAACCAATCAAGAAATCGATGTTTTTGCTATTCTCTTCACCGTGACCTTGACCATCGTTGACCATGTTGACCGAAAATCTAATCAGCACTATTTCATCCACCGTGCGCCTAGAAGTCACGGCTTGTCTTTGATTCTCGACGTACATCGCGTGCTTTAGTCTAATCTTGCTATGTCGCTCGTCTCTTGGTGCACGGTCTTTGTAATTTGAAGCTCATGGGTTACGCTTCTTCCGCTTTCTCGAGTTATCAGCTGCCTCTGTCATTAGATTACAAACACAACATCAAGCGTCAAAAAACTCCGGTCAAACCAGAAAACCAACAAATAAGAAAAAAAAAACACCACAAGAAAAACAAAAAAAAATTAAACAACAAAAGCAAGAAACCCCGCGCATCCCAAAGCGTCAACCACAAAGGATCGAAGGTCAAGCAATTCATAGATCCTGATTTTTGATGGTGATTGGTACTTACGAAGGTATACGTCTCACAAGCTATTAGACCCTCTGACCTTGTGTGGCTAAATAAAAGGCTGTTCTCAGAGAAGGGTTAGGACGGCAAAACGCAAAGCAGGATTTCTAAAGCGAGATGAATTCGGTGAACCAAACCATAGACAAATAAACCAAAATTCGAATGGTCAATAGTACACCATCACACCGCTGAACCGGTTTTGGACCTAGTGAATTCCGACCTCCATTGGAGTTGACCAAAAATCTAATCAGCACTAGCATCACCCTCCTGAATCACGCTGGTTGTAATTTGACCATTGGTTAGGTTCTTCCGCTTCGTCGATGTTATCTCTGTACCAAACCATCAAAAATCGAGATTGTTGTTTGACCTCACCGTGACCTTGGATACCGCTTTGATACTGAAACCGATTTTGTGACCATAAAAATCTTAATCATCGCAAGCAATAGCCAGTTCACCCTACCTGAATCACGTGGTATGTTAATTTGATTGGTAGCTTCTTCCGTTCTCGAGTTATCTTCGTAACCAAACCATCAAAAATCGACAGTTGACCTCACCGTGACCTTGACCGCTTGACGTTATTGACCAAAATCTAATCAGCACTAGCCATCACCCTCCTGAATCAGGGTGCGTGTAATTTGACATTGGTAGCTTCTTTCCGTTCTCGAAGTTATCTGTACCCAAAACCATCAAAAATCGAGTGTTTGACCTCACCGTTGGACCTTGACCGTTGACCGCATTTTGACCAAAATCTATCCATGCACTAGCCATCCACCCTTCCGGAATCACGTGGTGTAATTTGACATTGGTTAGCTCTTCCGTTCTCGAGTTATCTGTACCAACCATTCAAAATCCGAATGTTTGACCTCACCGTGACCTTGACCCGTTGACCGATTTTGACCAAAATCTAATCAGCATAATAGCCATCAACCCTCCGGAATCACGTTGGTGTAATTTTGACATTGTAGCTTCTTCCGTTCTCGAAGTTATCGTGCCTACAAACAAACCAAACAAAACAAAACATACAAACAACAAACAAAACAAACAGAAACGCGTAGTCATCAATATACTTACGAAATCTTTAGAATTTCGTAGTAACAAACATACACACACAAACAAACACACAAAACACACAACAGATGACGAAGTCATTTTCAATATACTTACGCAAATCTTTAGAATTTTCGTAAGTAACAAAAGACAGACAGGACAGAAAAGGGGTGAAACATAACCCACCTTCACCTTCGTTGGTGAAGACGTAACAAAGCAAGCAAAAGATCGCCTTCTTCTCACAAAGTTTGATGACCCCCTGACGACCCAATAGTCAGGAAACATCGAAGCATAATCTCCAATAACCTCCAAAGCCAGACATCATCATATCATCATCATCATCAACAAAAAGTAAGTACCCAATTTTTAATTTGCTTTTTCAAATTTACTCGTTTAGGCAAAAAGAAGTTGATAGATTTAAAGTTAGGTTCCCATAACCCTATTTTCCCATAAAGTCTTAACTTGAGCATTCTTGGTTTTCCCAATGCAGGGTTTTTCATAACGTAAAGCGGCAAGCGGCAGGGTCTGCTGTGCACTCAAAGTATCCCGAAATCCAAAACCTTCTTGACACACTGTATGCCTCAAAACCCTCATATCCCTTCTTCAAACAAGCAAAACATGGGCACACTTAAGCACCTGAGCTTGACACACATGAAAAAAACAACTTCCTTGGCACATCTGAGCTCCTGACCACATACAAAGTTTTCTCAAAGCCTGATGCCAGTACTATGTCCCCTCTGGGCTGGTGCTCGCACCGCCTTCTTGACTCACGCTGTGGAAACCAGGCATTAACCATAATTGGAATCTCTCACGATTGAGGCTGTCTTTGGGTACTCTCCACTCTCTCACCGCAAGCAGGTCAGTGGTCTTGTCTTCTCAAATCCTCCTCATCCGGCCTACGCCCCCCCCCCCTGCCCTCTAGCTCATGCAATATTCCCCCCCCATATTTCCGCAGAGCCGCTCAATGAGTCCACCAGCAACCACCTTTCTGCGTTAAAACAAACCAAAATCAAGAATCCCTGCTCACCTTCACCCCTTTCATTTACCTCTTTTCCCACCTTTGAACAAACCTCCACACTCTCTTTAATCCCACTTCTTCCCTTCAGGTCTTCAAAACAGCTGTTCAACACCATCTATATCTTCTTCCATCAAACACGAACTTTTCTACCCCGTTAATCCACCCAAAACCTACCTCCTTCAAACTCCCTGCTTTCTTTCCTGAAAGTCCCTGTAGTGTCCATCATCGTTTTATCCTGTGTACCCTGCCCTTCCCTCTTCTTTCCACAGAATCTCCTCATGTCCTCTGGTTCCCCCACTGTTTTTCCTTTCCCTTCCCACCCCCTCTTGTCTCATTTGCTCCCCTGTTGTATTGTTCTGTGTGCTAAGCTCTCATGCAAGCCTTGACATTGCATTAAAAAAAAAAAAAACACATCTTTGCAGACATCCGTTGGATCATTAATATTAACACGCTAAGCTATATTTTGTGGTGTACCTTCTCCGAAACTTGCCAAAACCGGATTGTCGCCAGTTTTGGCATGCGGGTGCTCTCTGGTCCAATGTACAGAAATAGGGCTATGTGAGATCGCGCAGATGTGACAGGTTTTGGGAATTGCCTGGCGCATTTTCTAATTTTTACATTCGTTTGCTGGGCGGACGTGTGACGTCACTCTGAGAGGCGTAATGACGTCATGGACACATCGCGTCATTTCGCTGACGTCATTACGTCTGTCTGTCGCACAGACCGTCACTGCTGAGTGGAGTAATGCCACTCCAGCAAACAGTGTTGCAATGTAAAACCCCTCTTCTGCACATTTGCTGACTACCTCAGAAGGTGCATTCGATACAAAAATGTAACAAGAAACATTGTATATTGTTGCGGGCCGGCGGGGGTCCAGGTGAGAAGACCACGACGGTGGCGGGGAAAGCTACGTCGATTCCCACCAGACTCCCCAGAATTGGTAGGCCGTCGCCTCCGGATAATTCCGTGACGCGGCGGGTCGCATAACGACCATGGACGCCAATAACTCAACCATCGTGAACTAGCAGTCCTTCCCGTCTATAATCGGCGTTACCTAATTAAATCACTGTGGTTTAACTACCGGGGAACCACGCCCTGAGTACGGCCTTGTCTGAACCGCGATCACTCTACCGGACCGGATCACCTTTCCGGATCGGATGCAGCCGAGCGACAAAACTTGCCAAGGACGTACCGGCTTAAGTAGGAACGGGATCGTGGAATAAAGACCCGGCTAAACTTAGATTCGAACCATGCTGGAAACAATGACAGAACAAGACCAAAGGCGAAAGACTGGGCAAACATTCCTAATAACAATGATTATAACAAGGAAAGCGAGGAAAAAGCATGTGGCACAGTAAAGATTGATTTGGGGTATCTAAATGCAGGAAAAGAGAGGGTGTGGCTGCGCAATTAATACAAGCAACTTACAAAAGAGACAGTGCAGGACTTGACGCGAGATTAATAAGGAGTAACACAATAATGTTCTTCTACAGCTACTTAACAGACAGGCGTCCAGCCACACCAGACACACCACACAGTGAAAAAGAAAACCCCCAATGAAAAGACTTTGCAAGCCAGGGAGGGAGCGGGAGTTGAGCGGTTATAGCTTTCGGTTACCTGGGCGTTTCGGGGGGGCGGGGGAGGGATGCTCCATGGTGCGGTACCCGACAATAGGTCGCGTGTTCTGGCCATAGCGCTACGTGTGGAGATCGTGTTCCGAAGGAGGAGCTTGAGTGGAGAAGGCGGAGTCCTGGCAGGCGAGGGTGAGAGACTAGGGGGAGCTGGAGCAGCAGGGCTCGAAGGCGTCGACATCGTTTGGGCGGAACCGAGCGAGCATGAGGGCAGGGCCGTCAAGCGAGATGTGGGCAGAAGTCGAGAAGCAGGGAACACACTGCGAGAAACGCCACTACAACATCGACACACACTGAGGACTTCCTTCGTCTTTTATAGAGCCAGAGGCTTGCGGGGAGTGCCATGCTGACATCCGACGCATCGCCCGAGTCGGGCGTTTCTACAGGCCCCGACCCCTCACGTGGTCGCCAGGCCTGGGCCGGGTTTCGCCGGTAAGACGTTTCCGTAGACGTGGCACCCCGCCCCATTCTTGCTGCCAAAGCGTACGTGACTCCTGCAATGTCTTGGTTTCGGGCAGCGTTGTAGCACCCCGCCCGGAAAGCGTACGTGATCGTCGCACATGTCTGTTCTCCGGGCAGACGTTGTGTGCACCCACCCATCTTGCTGCCAAAGACGTACGTGACTTGCCGCCACATGTCTGGTTTTCGCGGCAGACGTTGGATGCAACCCCGCCCAACAGCGTACGTGACTTTGCCGCACGTCTGCGTTTTCGGGCAGACGTTGGTCACCCCGCCGAAAGCGTACATGAACTCCTCGCACATGTCTGGTTTTGGGCAGACGTTGGTGTGCACCACGCCCATCTGGCCTGCCAAGCGTTACGTGACTCGCCACACATGTCTGCGTTTGGGCAGACGTTGCGTTGCACCCCCGCCCAAAGCGTACGTGACTTGCCGCAACGATGTCTGGTTTCGAATCGTTACATTGATGCACCGGTTTATGGTGACGAGATGAGACGACGGGCAAGCAGGCAGATTCACCTCAGAAAAGAAAAGAAAAAAGAGTGGGATTAAAATAAAAGGGGCAAAATGATTTAATAATCCTAACAATTAGACCATCGCAACGCACTCCCGGTTGTCCCGCTAAACAAAAGGAAGGGAACTATCTACACACTATTATTAATGGCATAAACTGTCTTGCGGGACACTCTTCTGTTGTATGCATGCCGGTTCCGAGAACCGCAAAACAATATAAAGAAATTCTATAAATCACATTGTGAAACACTGGAGTATATTGACGTCCTAACGAACCCTCACTCTAGAAAACTTCTGCGCTCCGCGCGGGTTTGGCTAGTGGGGTATTATGCGTCAAGGACTTCTTTTTATCTAATGTGCACCACTGACATAAATTACAAACAACAATGCCCGAGTGATCTGTGAGGAAACTCCACAACTTTTATCTTCCCCTTTTATTTTTTTTTTCTCCCCTTTCTTTTTCTTCTTTCTTTTTTTTTTTTATTTTCTTTTTTTTTTTTTTTTTTTTTTTTTATTTCCTTTTTTTCTTTTCTTTTTTTCCTTTCATTCTTTCTT
This sequence comes from Eptatretus atami, assembly GCA_035128595.1. Classification (NCBI taxonomy): domain Eukaryota; kingdom Metazoa; phylum Chordata; class Myxini; order Myxiniformes; family Myxinidae; genus Eptatretus; species Eptatretus atami. Next base: position 6,192,148 of record CM068968.1, read on the forward strand.
TTTTTTCTTCCTTTTTTTTTTTTTTTTTTTTTTTTTCTTTTTTTTTTTTTTTTTTTTTTTTTTTCTTTTTCCTTTTTCTCCTACTTTTTTTTCCTTCCCTTTTTTTTTTTCTTTCTTTCTTTTTTTTTTTTTTTTTTTCTTTTTTTTTCTTTTTTCTTTTTTCTTTTTTTTTTTTTTTTTTTTTTTTTTTTTTCTTTTTTTTTTCTTTTTTTTTTTTTTTTTTTTTTTTTTCTTTTTTTTTTTTCTTTTTTGTTTTTTTCTTTTCCTTTTTTCTTTTTGTTTTCTTGATGTCCTCTGACCAACAACCACCTTTTCTTCCTATCCCCCAAGCCAGTTCTTGCTCCATTTTGCACATGTACTAAGTCTCTTCCCAGAGCCAACCTGAACGTTAGCTTCTTATGTAGAATTTATAAAATGCCTCTGGAAGTCTCAGTATGCTACACCCACTGCTCTTGCTTCATCTACCCAATCGGAATTGCCTCAAAGAATTCCCAAAAAAATTTAAAACATGATTTTCCTCCAGCACCTCCATAACGGTAATAGTCTTAAATTATTATTTTTTTCGCAAACGATTCTCCAATTCCTTCCCCCCATTGTGAGGAAGCGTCAAACAGTTCCCAATGTTTCCCTTTAGCCCTACACAAAGGATAGTTTATACAAGGTTATAAAGAAACAGGCAAGCAATTTTTAAAAATGTATTACACCATTTGTGAGCCAGGGAGATCAGTGTCCCCGGGATGGACAAAGAACATGCCAACAGAGACCAGCAAAATTGACAACCTAAGCAGAGTGAATCATATGGACTTAACATGTATCATACCTGAGTCTTCTTCACGGTATGATGCGTTTGAGTGGTTTATCTTGAGTTAAGGTTCTTCGATCCAACATCTCTGTTTTAAGATTGCGTCCGTCCTCCTTTCTTTCCTTCCCGTCCCTCCCTCCTGTGTGACTATATGTCTATTCTTTACATCTATTGCGAATGTAACCTTTTGACCGTTTCGCACTGCTGGGACCTTAGGACCAATTGAAGACCTGAGGGACCTTAAGACACCCAAGCACCCAAAAGACCCCAAAAACTGCGTAACATGGTGCAGCATAATAATATAAGAATATATTGAAGGTAATAATATAATCATTATAGGAAGTTATACTGTTTATGAATCTGGAACTCCTCGCACACAACAGCAGAGTCCCCGTAGCTCAGTTATTTCGTTAAGTATAGGGTTATAGTTAGATCCATCCACTGGTCTAAATGGGAATTAAGTGTAACATGCGCGACGAAGTTATTTATAGATAGGATTTTTACATCACCAACAACCCCGATAACAAACACCGACGCCAGTTGCCCACGTTGCGTTCGACCGCGTGCAGTGAGGCGGGGATTTTCGTCGCCCAGCTCCCGACTCCACCCCTTGTCCAGTCACGCACGGAGGGGGCGCTTCCCGCGACACCTTCCAGCCAAATGGGCCAAGCAGCGGAGCGACGTACGGCCGCGTTCCCGCAAATCCGGGAGGCACAGTCGCCGAAGAAGGGGAATAGCCTCTCGGGGGACGGGCTGCGAGGATGCTTGCCACGCCCCCGGACAATCACGAACGGATTGCCTGAGATGGCCCGGCCAACGGGAGGCCGCACGAGTCGCCTGCGCCAACCCACCGTCCAATCGGAGGCGAGCGGGCCGAGCCGAAAGAAATCGCTCGGACCTGAAGGGAAAAAAGAAGGAGGAAGGACGCGAGTACCGTCTTGGTGAACGTGGCGACCGGCAGAGTTGGTGGTCACAGAGGGGTTCTGTGGGATCAACGGTTGATTGCTGTTCTACGGTCCGTTGTGGGTGGCTCACCGTGTGGTGGTGCTGACCCGAACGGGCGGCGGCCGAGCCAGCCAGGGACGAGGGCCATGGACTTCCGCGGTCGCTGGGTCAAAGTCCCACCAGTGGTTTTCGAAGTCGGTGTGTAACCGCATTGAAGCTAGAGAAGGTCCAAGACAGGCTCTTTCCTCCAGCCTTCACCTTCCCTCCGAGCTGGGGGTATCAATAAAGGCCACGGCCATCATTTCTTTAGGGTATTTGTGTGTGCGTGCTGTGTCCCTGCCGGCCCCCCGTCTATAAGTAAATTTAAGTGCTTTTTTGTGTCATTATTTACATTTCTTTATTCGTGAATAACTCCGGCCTTTACGTGCTCCCCTCGTTCCCCAATTATTGTTGTAAATAAATTCCCCTTTTGTTGAATGTACCAGCTCGTCGTTGTCCATTCTACCCCATTGGTTTGCCACGGTGCGTTATGGGAATTAGGAAGGCCGTGCCGTAGTTGTAACATTTTCGACCGGCGCGGCTCCGGTAACTCCGCTCCGGTTACGCCGTTCCGAGTCGTTACCTGCGACTCGATCGGGACAGGAGTCGGCCGAGGCGTGGTTCCCGGTAGTGAGACTGCTGTGGGTATTTAGGTATATGAATTAGGCAATTACCCTGACCCCACTGCCGTCGAAGTATTGGCGACCACGCGTCACTTTAAAGTGACCCCGTCGGCTCCAGAGTTTATCCGTCCTGGAAACGACCTATAAATTCCGGTCGTGGTTCGGTTGGGAGGCCGACTCTTACTTGCTCCTCTAGCGGTCGTGTTCACAAACCGGGGACCCGACCACAAACAATACATCAGGTTAACTCGGACTCTGTGCTGCTCTTTCATTTTTTGTCATATTTGCATTTCCTTTTTCCCATTTTCGTGAAAGGCAAGCTCATGTTCATGTTCATGTTCATGTTCATGTTCATGCTTCATGTCATGTTTCATGTTCATGTTCATGACCTCACAGCAGCCTTGCAGCACGGGGTCACCAGGCTGTGAAGACCAATGTAAACATTTGGTCTTTCGGACCAATCGGTCCCCACTCGTACACAGAACGATTTATTGTCATAAAACCATTGTATATATATATATATTTTTTTTTTCATGTAAGGAATAAATCTGTAAATATTAAATGCAGAGCTTTTATTAATACAGAACACATATTTATTTTCGAATGTTAAAGTGGAAACGCGGGAGTGGCCCCAATTACCCTCGTACCGGAACTGCACTTGATATCTCGTGAAGAAACATTATAATTTGTATCAACTAGTTAGTGCTACTCACGAAGAATGTTTAAAATACCCAGAATACTCACAACACTTCTACTCACAACTCGTTCAGGCAAAATGTTTTCTGTCGCTCTGCTGCCCGGGACACGGCATCCCGCTTGAACTCGCACGACTCTTATTCTCCTTCCTAAAATCTTTCTTCTTCTTCTTATAGTCGAATTATATAATATTTACCATCTCCGAATCCCTCTCGATCGTTATCTCATTCCCACTGACGTGTATAATACCAGAAAACATTTTCTTCAAGCCGACAATCCCATTTCGACATTATTCTTCACAAAAATATCCAACGTGCGAAAAAAAAAAACGAGGAAAAAGAGGTCGACAAACCAAGCTGGACGATGCACCCAACCCAAACCCGTTGGTACTTTCCCCACAGACTTCCGTCCACCAACGAGACTCACCTGCACGTTCCCCAGTCAGCACGTGCAATATCAGAATGGCGCAAAGTGACGAGGCTTGTCCCGCCATCCACCATTCCGAGCAAACCGAGCTTCCTTTCTTTCCTTTCTGTTTGTCGGGCGATATCTCAAACATCCTTGGAGCTTGGAACTGAAATTTGGGGACAAAAGATGTTACTTTTGGCACAAAAAAAACGTGTTTTAACCTCCGCCACCGAGGGGTAAAGGAGGTTTTATGTTTTCACCTCTTATCTGCTCTGTCACACGATTCTGGCCACCAGTTTTCAAGCAATCGTTGTGAATTTTATTGTGTGTGTAGTTGACCGGAAAGGACAGCAACGCTTAATTTCCGTTGAAAAATCCGAATCCGAATCATATCTCAGAAAATTTTTTTGGGATTCTTCCCATTAAGAGATCGCGGCCCAAAAACCCGCATGTTAGAGCACGATATCTCTAAAAGTGTGGACGGATTCGGTGAAAACTGGTGGACCGGGTTGTTAGTGTTGGAACAAGGTCGAATTGATTCGATTTTTGTGAAGATCCCGAATCAGGATCTGATATGAGAGTTATTTAATTTCTCAGTGAATTCTTCCACCATGAGAGATGGGTGCTCAAAACGATTATAGTACTGTTTGGCCATGATATTTCAAAACATGTATTTAGGCCAGATATGTTCTCGTGGATCAGGGGTGCAGTGTGTGCCCGTCTACCGAGTGCCTTGTTAGTTTGTTACTTCGCAAAATCGAAGATTTTCAAGTACATTTAATTAAGTCAGTCGATTTTGTAATTGCGGTCGCCGAAATAGGTGACCCCTTATTGTCAGTTAATTCTGTCTGTTTGTTCGTTTGTCATCAGCATAATGCGTAGTAAAATCGTGGGCCGATTTACCAAACTCGGCGGTGGTAGAGCTACATCTTATGACCTAGTGCTTTGGAAATTGTTGATGGTGCTAGGGACGCTTTTGGTTCCCTAGCAACAACCGAAAAACCTTCACAAAATCGGAGGTACCGCTTCACGCGAAATCAATTCTGAAAGCCATGATCCCACGTAAGGGTTATGAAATTTGCACGAATGATCTACAGGTTGATGCCTATCCAAATATATTCCACGGTTTTTGTGATATTATGGAATACTTACCGCAGCGCCCCTACAAATTAGTGTAGTGCGCGAAAATTTTGGCCGAAAATTGAAGCCCACCTAGGACCCAGGTGAGTGCATCGATACGAATGGAAACTGCAGCGTTCATGCGTACTCAATGAGTTACTACAACTTTGCCTCAGGACATATTGACCGCAATTTCGCTCTCGTCAGGGGTCAAAGGTCCAATTCAATGCAAATTTTGATAAATATGCGAGAGCTGGATGGTAGCCTTCGCGTCAAATGCTACTCCTCCTTGGGTATGGTCGGGATGGTTATGAAAATTCCAACACTAATCGTCTGGAATACATTGGTGCACTATTACGATCGAGCCGGATTTTTCGATTTATATCCTTTGTTCACCCACAAGCACCCTCAAACTTTTGGGGAATCTTCGATTTCAAACTGCATTTTCGGTACTTTTCATCTTCAAATGGATACCGAGTAGTTATCAGTAGATTGGAACTGGTATGAGATTTTGATATGCTATAATCTAAGGTGATTCCCTATGCCTATCCGCTATTATGACATCCATTTTGCTCCTATATCTTATAGTTTTCCATGCTCTGGCCGACCCATTCGCCGCCTACCGGCTTGTTATGTCTGTCTTGCCTGTCTGTTTATTCGCCTGCAGGTCACCAATTCCAAACCGATCGTCATGAACTTTACACAAGTTGTGGAGGTAGTCTCAACTGAGAAGCACTATTGATTTGACGGTCTCAGCTGTAAAAAGGTATTTTGAGGTCAAATTTCTGAAATCGTCAATTTACATCCTATTTAACTTGAAGTTGAACAGGATTTGCATAGTCCATCACTGAATTGCGGAACAGGCAACTATTTTTAATGTCAAGGTCAACTCAAGGTCAAACTTCTAAAATCATCAACATTATCATCTGAAAAATCGTCCAATTTTCATCTTGATTAACCTGAAAAATTATAGCCAGCAATTACAGAGTACATTGGTGAATTTGGAAAACCAATTATTTTTTGCAGGTCAAAGCGATGTCAACTCAAAGGTCAAACTTCTAAAATGAACAATTATATATGAAAAACGATCATATTTTCATCCGACTTGACTCAACTTTGATTAGATGTGGATTTTAATCTTGATGAAATGGACAATTTGACGTATCCATGGCAACTTTGGACAGAGGGGTGGATTTTGCAAGTATTCGTGCTCATAACACGACGCTCTTTTTCTTGTTTGTTCTGTCTGTGTACAGCAATCATCTCAAAAAAGTTGTGGACGGAATCCGGATGAAGTTTGTGGACAGGTTCGGTGTTGTAGACAAGCGGCGAACTGATTTAGATTTTGCGTGAATATCTGCGATCCGCCATTCCGACGACAATAATTTTTAAGTGATATTCACCATTGAGAGATGAGCGAGCTAAAAACTAATATATCACAACAATATTCTCAAGAAGTTGTGACGGATTCAGATGAAACTTGTGTGGACAGGTTGCGGCTGCGCTGACCATAGACGAATGGCTTCAATTTTGAATGAAGATTCTGAGCTGGATACTGGAAAAAGAAATGTATATTAATTTTCAAGTTATTATCTTCATGAGAGATTCAGCGCGGGAAAAACGATAAGTAGCATGATATTTAACCTCCCCATCGAAGATGATGGAGGTTACTGTTCACCCCTTTCTGTTTGTTTGTTTGTGTGAACAGTATTACGGAAAAAAACTCCTCGACGGCTTTCGACGAAACTTGGTGGGGGGTTAGGTCTGGTCAAGGATCATGCCATTAGAAGGGGTTTTGGACTGGTGCAAATCCAATATGGCCGCTATGCGCAGGCCAATTTAAAATATATTTGAATTTTTTTTTTTTTTTTGCATTTCTACATGTTTAAGTGATTTTCAAACCCCCCCCCCCCCCCCCCCCCCCCACCAAAAATTGCTTAGAGAAAAAAATTTTTTGCCAACTTTTTTCAACAAATTTCCGAATCTCTTTTTTTTGTGGATCTTTAATCTTGATGATGATTTCCAAACACCCCCCACCCCCAAAAATTGTTCGAGAAAAAAAAAATTTGCAAATTTTTTTTCAACAAAATTTCGATTTTTTTTTTGCATTTTCCATGTTATAAAGTGATTTCAACAAAAAAACATGCCAAAATTATAATTTGCGGCGATTGGAACCTTAGTGGATATCTCTCCT
>CM068968.1:6226556-6254534 GCA_035128595.1 Eptatretus atami
TCATGGCCTTCTCAGCCACCAGATCTGAACCCAATCAAGCATTTATGGGTTATTCTGGAACGATGCCTGAGACAGCGTTTTCCACCTCCATCAAACTGGCGTGAGTTGATTGACTTTCTCGTGGAAAAATGGTGCCACACCCCTCCTGCAGAATTCCAGACGCAGTGGATTCAGCCCATACAGGCTCCAACCCTCATTTAACACTAGCAAAGGTACCCGGTCTCGCTGAACAATGCTGGGTTCCTTCTCGCACCCTTTCCCCTCCATCCTCCACTACACCCCTCCCTTGGGTACCCACCACACCACCCACCCCATCCCCTCCCTCCTGACTTTCATGCTACACCCTTCCTCTACCTCTACCTTGCAGTAACTGTTGACTGTACATCCAGGCCGAGACAGGAACTGTACCACTATGCGACTGGAGGGCGCTCAGCAAGTGGCTTAAGAAATCAAGCAAACTCCAATGGAACGCCTGGCTTGGCAAGCGATTACAAATTGCCGTTGATAAAACCATGCACGTGGAAATGCCCAAGTAATGTCCGAATTGGACAAATAAACAGTCTTTTAGCAAGGAACTGCTGTTAAGTTCAATTATGGAGCTTAAATTTTGTAATTCGGCTTAGTTTAAGAGATCTGTGAGGTTATGCCATGTGCAGAAATGAAATAAAGCCACAAACACTGGTGTCTCCCGGCGTTTATAAGCATTGCAATGTGCCCAGCGATTTGTAGCTCTGATGAACAGGTATTCTATAAGAGCGAGGAAAGTGAAGAAAAAAACCTTTATTGTTTAGAAATCGTTATGGCCTGTTCTAAGTCAAGGTATGGTTGAGCAGGCCAAAAAATATGATGGCTTCAGACCCAAGCAAGGTAACCCAGGATACAACTTAAGACCCAAGAGATTGAGGGAGCCGAGGATTTGCCTGATAAAGGATATAATTAAATAAGGCTGTTAATTATCCTCAAAAGGTGTGTTTTAATTAACCCAAACACCCAATTTTCAATCATGCACTTTCTTGGAGTTCCCTTAGAATGCATGCAAAGTTTCAGGCTGCTAAGTTTCATGGTTTTGGAGTTATGGGACACACACACACAGACACACACACACACACACACACACGCACGCACGCACGCACGCACGCACGCACACACACACGCACTCGGATAGATAATTAAGAAAAGTAAATGAAGGTAACATCCCTCAACATAAATGGAGGCCGCAGCTGTGTGCGCAGCTGTGTGCGTATTACAAGTGTTTGAGATGGGGAAAAAAAGACCACTCGACCTGCAGCTTATCTGGGCCCCAGCATAATGCTCTAACCCAAATTTGGTCGCATTCTGACTGGTGGGTCTGGAGAGGAAGGTTTTTGAAGGAATTCACACGATTTTCCCAAACATTTATCAAGTCCACCACTTTGACACACTTCCGGTCATGTGATCGGCATGACCTCTGCAATTTCACATCACGACCCTGTCGTAATGTCGTAACCTAAACTTGGTAGCATTCTCTGACTGGTGGGTCTGGAGAATAAGATTTTTAAATGAATTGATACCATTTTCCCAAAAGTTGACATACGTCTGCCATTTTGACACACTTCCAGTCATGTGATCAGCATGGCCCCTACAATTTAACGTCAGGACCTTGTCCTAATGTCACCCAAATGTGTTCGCATTCTGACTGGTGGGTATGGAGAAGAAGATTTTTAAAGGAATTTACGCGATTTTCCCAAAAATTGACGAAGTCGGCCATTTTGGCACACTTCTGGTCATCTGATCAACATGGCCTCTGCAATTTAACATCCCTACCCTGGCCTAATGGTGTAACCGAAATTTTGGAGCATTCTGACTGGTGGGTCTGGAGAAGTTTTTTGAAGAAATTTACTAAGTCAGCCATAAAAGTCATGTGACTGGAACGAGCTTTGCAATTCCTGTTACCAGTCAGGAGAAGAACGTTGCTGCCAAATTTCAGCTGGATCGGCTCAGCAGTTTGGCTGGAGAAGTCGAAATAGGAGACAGACAGACGGTGCGCGATGACAATCCCTTTTCAGGAATTTAAATTTCAGATAAGCTACAAATTGATCTTTTCATGTTACAAGAAACACATGCCAACCAATCTTGCGGTGACTAGTGGCGTAGGATATTGAAAGGTTGCCACTTTCGCCAGTGCCTTTGAAAATGTTCAGGCTGGTGTGGCAATAGTCTTGCATCCGAGACGCCAACCCTCAGATATTTTTTGCAGAGATGTTTGCAAGGGCTTCTTGATTGCTGTGGATTTTATTCGCAGTAATCAAAAGATACATGTTGTTAATGTGTATTGTCCCAGTGACAGTGATGAAAGGGCTATATTTCTTCCAAAGTTAGCGTGTCTTTTTTTAAGCACTGTTGACTTGATTAGCTTAATTTGTATGGGGGGGGGGGGGTTGAAAAAAAACTTTAATTAAAGTTAATGTACTGGTTAAAACATCAATTAGGCTTAGACAAGCTTGTATGCCAGAGGGAATTTAATAGATATAATGGGAGAGCTTTAGCAGAGAGATTGTCTTATGCAAGTAAATTCCTTTGTGCCTTTATTATCTTATCGAAATTCCACTGGCCCATGCATGCCTTGACCAAAAGGTCGCTATCCTATACTCCCTTGTCTGGGCCAGCTGGAGCCAGGCCCATCTAAGGAGTTGTTTTTTCATCCTGTTTTTGTGATTTTACTTTACAAAACCCTTCTGTTCTTTGTCAAAGCCTTTCTGTAGCTTGTCATAGATTAATTAGTTTTCCTGGAAAATGATTATAGTATAAACCACGCCTTGTTAAAATGATATATATACACCATGTAACTTCACAGATTGTGCCACATTGCTAAATACTGATTGTAAGATTGTGTCAAAGGCCCTTGCAATGAGTCTGAAAAAGTCATCTCTTTCCTAATTGGAAATGACCAAATGTATTGCATACCTTAACGATCCATTTATGACAGTATTATTTTTGGTTCAAGACTTAATTACCATCGGTCAAACCGTGCCTCATGGTTTTGGGTTATTACTCCTGGATAAAGAAAAAGCTTTCGACAGTGTGGATCATTCATTCTTATTTGCAGTTTTTACTAGAGCAGGATTTGGGGAAAAATGAATATCTTGCATAAAGCTTTTATATAAAAATGCATCATGCCTGCTGAAAGTAAACAATAGTCTGTGTCAACCTTTCCCCTTTCAGTGTGGCATCTGTCAGGGTTGTTCACTGTCAGGAATGTTGTACACACTTTCCATTGAAGCCTTACTGATTCTCCTTCATCCCTCCTTGGCTGGGTTGTCTTTGTGAAACAATTCTAAAATTGTTAAATCAGCTTATGCAGATGACCTGTGTGTTGTGGATAAAAACCAGAAAGACGTTTTTGAGCGATGTCGGTGTCTTGCCAAATTTGAACTTTTCTATTCAGCAAGAGTAAATTGGAATACGAGTGCCACTCTTTGACTGTACCCAGATACCATTTCCTTGTCACAGTCTTCGCATAAGCTTCTCCCAACTCTTCCAGGCGGAATGTTATGGGAAACAGATAGGGTTAAATACTTAGGGATCCAGTTTTGGAGGTACAAGCTACATGCAAAAGATTTGGGAAGGGTTCCGAGATAACATGAAGCAATCAGAAACATAGGGGCAATACGCCTGGACACTCACCTGGTAGTGGATGGATAAGATAAGCAGGGAACCACTGGAAGGTGTGGATGACACAAAAAATATTGTTGCGGTTCTGCAAAACCGCATGCCTCTAAGGCAATGGCACCCATCATACAGTGATCACCAGGCAGTTATTTCATTGGTCTTCATGCAGTCAGACCTTCCCCTCATGTCTGGTGGGTTAACGGGACGAAGTGCGTTGCATGGGTCTTATAGCTAGGTCTAGTTATATCTCTATCTTCCATTCAATCCTGATTTCCATTTCAACCCTTTCCTTTTATCCATAAAACAAATCAAATCAAGCAAGCAAGCAAACACACATGATATGAATAACAAACACCCGTGCAGCCTCCTGTGAGCGAATCACAACAAGAACGAAGACGCTGCCCGGTGCGCGCATGGCGCGCCCTTTCATTCAAATTTGCGCGCCAATTTACAATGGCATCTCACCTTGCTCACCAAAAACTCTCCACCTCGACCACCAACATCTCCCGCGCACAGGAAAAATATTCTCACGCCTCCTCATACCTCTGTATCGATACAACTCATCACTAAACAGAGACGTGCTGCATGGCTCAGGTTACTCGGACTGCATGACGCAGCGGGTCGCTAATCAACCGTGAACGTCAATAACTCGACAATGTGACTTAGAGTCCTCCGTCGAATGAATACCATTTACCTAATGGTCACGTGATCTAATTACCGGGGGACACGCCCTCGGTACGCCTTGTTCAAACCGGATCACCTTGCCAGATCAGATGCAGCCGAGTGTAATTGCAAAAGGACGTACCAGCTAGGTATTGCCAAAGGACGTACTGTACCAAAACACATCATTGGGGGATGACGTCCCGGCTAAACTAGAATACCAATCATGCTGGACCAATGAAGGAAAAGACGAAAATGAGCTGGCTTGAGCCAGATGTGTTGTGCAGGCCACAAAACTGAGGTGGCCAAAACTTTGAGCACATCCCAAGTCAAATAATCGCTTTTTGACTCATGACAATAAAACATCTACTATATATTAAAGTTGTGTCATGGTTTCCTCTCACGAATATCTTGCTCAGGCAAGCAGGTGGAATGGATGACAACCGGGAGATCTTCCTCACAGACCTAAAGCAGGTCGATAGAGCTCGGCTCCCAGCTTTTCATCAATCTCTTTTGAATGCCTGTCAAGCTCCATGAGTGCAGTGCTTAGAGATCTCCGATGATGCTAATAGTACTGCAGCATAGCAAACCAATTGTTCGACTTTTCATAAAAGCACCAAAATTGGTACATATGTTTTTGACTAATGTATTCTGAACAATTCTGGATAGGAGCCACTCGAGATTTTGCCTTGGTCAGCTTTGGCGGCCATTTTGGAAAATGGCCCATTCTACTTTAACAACATGGGATATCTGTCATTGTTATTTCTTTGTAGGTTTCTCAGAGGGATAAATATCCATGTGATGTGCATTTAAGGAAAACAATACAAATGTCATTTGTGTTGATTTATTATATTTCCAACCATTGTATTGGGGAAAAATGGTCATTTTTATGGGAAAATCCATCTTCGACACAGCATCATGACAGGTTCAGAAGTATTTTGTTGTGGTGGTGCCAATCCAATGCCAATGAGGAGACACGTCACCATGAAGAAACACGCGTGCACAGGAAGCATTTGCCAAAGATGTACAATCACTTGTGGCTGTCATTGAAGAGCTGGGGAATCCCTTTGGGAGGATAGTCCAGATTTCTGGTCGAGACACCAAGAAGATTGCCGATCCTGCAGTGATTGAAACAGTTCGCACTGCCAGCAGATTGGACAAGAACAGTTTAAGGCATACTCAAAGGATTGCCTCATCGACAGAACCAAGACTATTGACGAACCTATAAAGAGGAACAAACTCCCCTCTTCGGAACAGACAGAAGACCAAAGCACCCAAAGGAAAGGAGGCATCTGTGAAGAATGATATGGCCTTATTGCAAGGCTCTACATAGGCTGCCAGAACCGCGATGGGAACCTGGACGAGTTCTTCTGTCATGAAATCAAGCATGCCTCCGCGTTATCTGATGCAGGTAAGCTACACTGGTAGCAAAAGCGACTTGCTGGTGTGCCTTAAGGCGTTGCTAGACTCAGTCTGATGCACCTGCTGTCACTTCTGTTGTCCTTGATGGCGCGTTCATGTGCAGATGTTGAAGCCTGGCACTGCAAGACATTTGAAGAATATTCCCACCAAGTCTTCATCCATATGTCGAGGGCAGCTGCGTCGTGCTTCACTCTCGACCTCGTTTGGGATAGCTACAAAGATGGCTCCTTGAAGACGGTGACAAGGAGAAGAGGAAAAGGGGTGCGACGCGCGTGGTGAGCACCGCAGCCATACCAGGAAACTGGCAGAGTTTCCTAGTGTCGACGCAATCAAGGTGGAGCTCTTCACTTCCTGTCAATGTGCTGGTGCAGTCCTTTCATGACGAGGAAAGGGGCTGGTAGTCACTGATGGTGAACAGTCATCTTCTTCAAGGCAGGAAGATAAAGCTCTCTGGCTCCATGCGGTCAAGAAGAGGCGGACACTCGCATCAGCTACATGTGGCCCATGCTGCAGAACATGACCACCGTCGGATTCAAGTTCGAACCTAGAAATCGACGTCGTCGTCTTGGGGGTGATGGTAGCCAGGCACACCCATGTGGATGAACTCTGGATTGCCTTTGGGACGGGCAAGAACTACGGCTACATCCCTGCCCATGAAATAGCTTCCTCGGTCCACAGAGGTACGTGCCTCCTGTCTCCACCATGACCGGATGTGACAGGTATCAGCATTCGTGGGGCATGGGAGAAATCTGCTGGCCACATGGAACTCGTTTCCAGAACTACGCAGATTCTCTTGTGACCCTGACCACCACGCCAGTCAACATCCAGGATGACACAATGCACTGCATTGAAAGGTTTGTGGTGCTCCTCTATGACCGCACCAGTCCATATAGGATGTCAACGAGGCCAGAAAGAAACTCTCGCCAAGAGGAACTCGTCCAGCACATCCCTACCTACGATGCTTGGAACAGCATGTGAAGAGATCGTCTTCCAGGGTGGCTATGTCTGGGGGCAGGTCTTGGTCCCTCAACCCGTGCTTCCATCACAACAAGCTGGGGCTGCGGCAAACAGCAGCAGAGTGTCCTACGAACCGCTCTGGACCACATCCTGAGTCGCTTGCACTAATGCATTCGAGCTGGTGTCGTGCGAGATAGCTAGTGATATAGACGTATTGTCTTCTGGCTCGGCTGCGATAAAGTTGGCAGAGTCTAGGGTTTTGGTTTTAAATGGCAGATAATGGTGTGTGTTTGCCCTAAAGTGCAAATAGAACAGGAGCTAAGCGTTTGTATGATCCCTCATGCTAACCACTATGTTCAAAAGATGGACAGACTTAAGAGAATATTGGCTCTGCTTGTAATGCCCATATGCTTGTAGAAAGTGAATCGACGATGAAGTAAGGTGTGCTCTGTTATCGGCCAGTCCAAACATCATAGAAAAAGAATCACTACGCCGTTCCTATATGTCTTTAGAGTATATAATTGGAGAATGACATATTTATCCGTATTGTGTGCGCTCTGTCACACTACGTTTGAATTTGTGTGGGCAACAACAAAATGCAGCTCAGCCACATTGAGACATCTGGAGAGTGCGACAATATTGTACTAAGACCCTAGCACTCGATCCTACTTTCAGACTAGTTGTTACATGGATTGGTAGTATGGAGTGGGAGAAGTTAATAATGGCTGATACAAGGTTAATGTCTCTCTGCTCACGCTTGACACCTAGCTGAGAATAAGTGGCAGTGCTGTGATAGTTAATTCCCTCTTACTCAACTATATATATGTAGTCTTAAAATCGTATCATAGCGGTACGTGGATTAATTCATATTTTCCCTTTTCCATGCACAATTATAGATAACAGCTATGATAAGGTGTGTTTTTCCGTAATTATATTGCGAACTTATGTTAGAGTATGAATGTCATCAGTCCTCTCTCATTTGCGAATAGTAGAATAAATAGGTCAAGATAACGTAATTTGTTTTTTGTTGTTCTCCGCCAATTAACAGTGCGAAGTAATTGAGTTTGTATTATAATGGTTCAAGGGTAAAGAGTGTGTTTCTATATATGAGACGCAGCACAATTTTAACTCTCAAAGCAAAGATAAGTGTCTTGCTTTTTTTCCTCATCCTCTCTATGCAAAATACTGAGCAGGTATGTTTATGATTTGTCTTGACATACACATTTTACATTAATGGAGAATAATGGATATGTCTTGTGGCACCTCACCCAATTCACATTCACATTATATCCTTAACACCTACTATACTTCAACCTATGTCTAATATTTAATCCTCTGTCAAAACAACGTTCCCATAGCCTGCATACATCTTTACATGCAGGACATATCGAGAAACACACCACCCAACTTGTGACCTTGTACGTTGTAGTTTTTTTTGTCGTCTAAAATAAGGGGCATGCATCTTAAACGGTCGTTGAGTCCTGTTCGCTAGCCTAAAGTAAAAGTTTGGCCAAACTTAACCAGGTCTTTTTGATTCACTCAGAGACACACCTAACCTGCGAATAAATAAACGTGCGTGTTTTTTTTACCAAAAGTTATTGGCATAGAATGACGAACGTGCTCTGATTGTTATAATGTCCGCTAATAATTCGAATTTGGCCATGAATGATATGTGAAGTGTGAGGTTTATTTGCAAAATATTTAGATATTACTTAACGATGAGCCGAGAGTGGAGCGGGTAGTGATGCTAGTGTGTTTGCGAATCACTCTCAAACGGAGATACTCCACGGTTCGTGTATTTCTTATAGTCTTGTCTACGCATTAACACCTCAGACAGATAAGGTGTGTTTTTTCATCGATGAGACTCATATTAATAGCAACTAAGATGTGTTTGACTTCTTTTATAGCACACTAATCGTATAACTAGCACACACAGGTGGTTTTGGAGTGACCGCAATATACTATGCGCGGAGTTTACACGGTGTGTTTTGGCCAACTACAAGACTAGAGAGGTCATACTATGTATGAGTCTCGACACTTTAAATTAAATAGCAGATTAATTTAAGATTGTAGCTGTAGTTGCCATTGATAAATGTGGCCAGGTTGATTAAGTTGTTTTTAACATCAGCACGCACTACAAGTTAGCTGATGATATATAGTGCCCACACTCTTAGTAACCAGATGACTATGGGTGTGTTTTTTCCCAATCTACATCGAAGCATATATCTCATAAGAGTCGATGTTCAGAATAAGCAAGATTAAGTTGAGGAGAGGTTCATATGCACAATCTAGAGATTCAGATGAGTGGTTTTAGTTCCTATCGTAGCCAATTACGAAATAGTGAGTGAGTATTGGACGAGGTGCTGGGTTTTCACGGTAACCGATAACTACTGAGAGCAATCGACCAAAGCAAAAATCTCCATTTCTTTCCACGCAATTATTTAATATTATTTTATCAAAGTCACAAAACCGTAATATTCGGCCGATCCACCAACAATCTTTACATAATCGAGGCGGTTGTGAGTGTTCACGTCTCCACGCAATTCAAATGGCAGATAAGGTGTTTGACTCTGCCAATTAATAAAAGCCTATTAATTTAGAGGTATGCTGTTTTTGGAGAGACCGAGTGAATTAAAATGAGACAGCAATCTATATAGTGATATATCTGCCGAATATATGTGCAAGATAGGTGTGCTTATAATTCTTTGCAGGCAAACAATTTACAGTGACTGCACGATCAGAGGAGTCTCTGTTTTTTGGCGACCAGTTGAGAGCTGACAGATGAAGCCTGTTTTTTGCCAACTAAATGGCAGACTACGTGAGCGATTTTCCTGTTGACGGGAATGAATGTATATAATTTATCAAAGGTCCTCGATTTAATATGTGTCTCCAAAAATCCCTGATAATATTATGACAGACCTAAAGATGGTTCCGGAATTCTCTTCGCCAAGCAATTACATGGCTGATGAATGTGTTAAAAGCCGTCCGTATGTGGTTTTTGCACGCAACGCATTAATATGAGATAACCGTGTCAGTAATTCCAATAGAGGTTACACCACTCACAGAGTATAAAATTAAATAGAACGAGCATTACGTAGACGGGTCGTGTATTTTTCTGCCCAATTAAATGGCAGAATAAGGTTTGTATAAAGTCGAGGCAAGAATTAAAGGTGTGTTATTTTGCCCAATTCAAATATCCTCCATAGGAGAATTTAAGGTGCTGGTAATTTAAAGATTGGTGACACTCGAATTGTTACACAGTTGTGTGTTATTTGCACCCCGCGTCATGATTAAAATATCACAAATTACAGAGCGTGTCGTATAGACTGCTTCTGCCGATAATTGGAAGATAAGGTCGTGTGTAATATCCGTCGCGTGCGATGTAAAATTAGATAGCATAGGTCATATGTCCATTCGCGTTGTTTTTGTCTCCCCATAAATTACACCTGCAGAAAAGGCTGTGTTTTTTTACTCAATTATATGGGAGAGTAAGTTTATTCTGCTTCCTTTAATCAGGAGACACAATACCAGCCGAGAATACCAAAGGTTCTAGTGACTGGTACTTACGAAATCGTAACATTTGACTCTGACCTTGTCTAATAAAAGCTGTCTCTCGAGAAGGTAGCGACGCCAAACCAGCAAAGTTTCTACAATGATTCTGTACCAAACCATCAAAAATCGAATATTTGACCTCACTGTGACTTGACCTTTGACCGATTTTGACCAAATCTAATCAGACCATAGCCATCACCCACTCCTGAATCAGTGGTGTAAGAATTGACATTGGTAGCTTCTTCGCGTTCTCATCTACCGAGTTCGTGCCTACAAAACAACTACACAACACACACAGCAAACACACAAACAAAAACACACAAACAACACACAAACAGAGGACGGAAGTCATCAATATACTTACGAAATCTTTAGATTTCGTAAGTAATAAGAGCATATAGCCAATTTCACTGAAGTAGAATGGCGGCCATTTTGGAAAATGGTCGCCGAAGCTGACCAAGGCACAATCTCGGGTGGCTCCCTAATATCTACAATGTTCGGAATTACTATTATTCTACATTGTGTACCAATTTTGGTGCTTTTATGCAAATTTGAACAATTGATCTGAAATATCAGACTACGCTGCTGGACTATAATAATTTTGTCCAGAGCCACTTTTCCAAAATTCATTATTTGCTGGAATATCCATCCACCAGCCAATCTTTTATGAAATACTTTACGAAGAGTGGAATAAATAATGTAGAGTGCGAGATCTCTTGGAGATTTCCTTGAAAGGATGGTTGCCTGCCAGCTCAGTTTCCCAAAATATTGGCTTGCATTAAATTATAATTGTGAGCAAGGTCATGAGGATAATAACCCAGACTTTTTCACATTTGAATATTGAGTGGAATGGGGTAAATGAGGAAGCAGATTTTCACCTCAGCTTTCCTGAACTTTCAATCACTGTCCAAAAACAACACGATGTGTTCTCGTCAAACAGTGACGAGTCCGGTGTGTTCTACGTCATGGGGAAACTTTGTCTGGAAGTGTGTTTACTGGGTTGTATGGCACCTTAAATAAACCATTGGAAAGAGACTTTACCGAGCTTTCCTCTCTCCAAATTGAAAGGTGACGTCTAGCGACTGTTGGTCATACGAGATACCGAAATTGGAGACTGGTTCATCATGACCTAGCCACACAGGTGTTACTCCAGAAGTTTAACCCTTCTGTGCCTAATTTGTGTCCCTTTTGTAAGAATATGGAACATTTATATCATGCATTTATTGAGTGCAAGAGATTGTCATCTCCATTTCTGCATCTGAGTCGTATTTTTGTAAATTTCGAAATTGTTTTTTCTTTTCCAATCTGCATTTATGAGCTCGCATTCAACAATGAAAATAAATCTGTGGTTTTGCTTTTGAAGACTTGACATTGCTCAGCTTGAAATTTATAAGACCAGAAAAGCCAGATTGGTGAAAGGGAAAAAAGAAAATGCACGTTTTTGTTTCAAAGGGATGGTGTCTGCACAAATAAATCTGGAACATGCATATCATGTAAACATGGGTAGTCTTCTCCTGTTTGAACATTAATGGAGCAATGGTGGTATCTTGTGTAAATGCATTGAAAACAAGAAAAAGAGCAATCAGAGATTGCAGACCCTCCCCAAGACTTGTTTTGTGTGGTGTTTGTGTAGTTTTATGTGGTGTTTGTGTCGTTTTGTATGGTTTTTGTGTGCTGGTTGTTACGTAATTAATAAGAGACATAATTAGAACTGCCAATTTATAACTGCTGGCAGTGATGACCGGGCACCAAGACGTCCTGCTTTGATTGGACACCTGACCCTGACCCATGACGATTTTTTCTATTATTCAATTGAATTCAGAATGGGATTAAAATAAATTCAATTCAAATCGAATGTAAGACCAAACAAGTCTGAAGACGACGATGGTTCACGAGCGGTATTTGACGATGTAGATTGTTCAGAATCAAGGATGAGACAATGTGGATAATTGTGTTTGACCAAGTTATAAAAATGGATACACCCCCCTCCCCCTCCCTCCCCCCCCCCGCCCTCCCCCCCCCCAAATGTGGTACGAGTGACAGGTTATTAGCTGCAAAATGTCGAAAACCTGGTTTTGTTCAACAACTTTCAAATTTGAACTTGCATAACCTTTAAAGGTCACAAAACAATGTTGTGGACATTAAAGTAAGGAAACAGGACGTGCTATAGCTATGGAGTTAGTTCGTCGAAAAAGGTCGAAAACCCGGTTTGATTCCCACAACTTTGAAAATTTGACCTTTGTGACCTTTAAAGGTCAAGGTCAAGGATTATGACCTTTGGTGCAAAACTTCCTCTGGAACATTCCAGAACAATATAACGTCATCTAGGCTCTATGGCATTTCACACTCCTCGGATTATCCATACTTTGATGAAATCAGCGTAAAAACAAACTTGAAGGGCGCCACGGGCAAGGTGTTCGAGATATAGCAAATGGTTTCAAGACTTTAGGGGGAATGACCTCAAGATTATGCATGAAAAATATTGTCATCCTTGCTCTCAAAGTTTGGGCGGTCATATGATTTTTATGTCAAATTCGAAATTTTCTAAGTTCGTGACCTTGTGACCTTGACCTTGGGACGAAATGAAAAATCGAGCTCCGTGGGGCTATGCAGGTGCCATTGGGCTAACCAAATACCAAACCACTGCCAATTCGACAAACCTCGGAGAAGATGGATTTTTATGTCAAAATCGCAATTTTATAAGTTCGTGACCTTGTGACCTTGACCTTGGGACTAAAATGAAAAATCGAGCTCCGTGGGCTATCAGGTGGCATTGGGCTAACGAAAAATACCGAAACCCCTACCAGATTCGACATACCCCCTAGGAGAAGATGCAAATTGAAATCGGCTACCCCTAAAAACACAATTCGCAATTTCTAAGTTCGTGACCTTGTGGCCTGACCTTGGGACGAAAATGAAAAATCTTGTCTGTGGGGCTATGCAGGTGCCATGGGCTAACCAAATACCAAAACCCCTGCCAGATTCGACAAACCCCTCGGAGAAGAAAAATTTTTATGTCAAAATCGCAATTTTCTAAGTTCGTGACCTTGTGACCTTGACCTTGGGACGAAAAAAAAATCGAGCTCCGTGGGCTATGCAGGTGCCATTGGTAACCAAATACCGAAACCCCTGTCAGATTCGACAAAACCCCGAGGAGAAGATGCAAATTGAAATCAGCTACCCCCTAAAAAACACATTTTGGGCGTGGCTCCACCCATAATGGCGCACCACGCCCATTTCAGGAAAACACAACTAGATCATGATATAAACCTCCACCAAAATTTTGTCAGGATCGGATCAAAACCCACGGAGCTATGCTCGGGACAGACAGACAGACAGACAGACACACAACAATAACGAATATAGTGGTCACTTATTTTTTTTCATGAAAATATTTTTTCGTGAACCAATAGGTACAGTCCTGCATTGGAATCATCAGAAGGAACCCGAACAGGCAAAAAGAAAAGATGAAGTCATCAGGAGTAACCTGGATCGCATTCGCATTTCAGCTGCTACTCCTCTACCCTCAAACCAATCCAGGCACAGCCAAGTGAGCCTTGTTCAAAAATAAAATAAAATAAAATTTTTTTAAAACAAAAACAACCCAGATCAAAAAATTAAGCAATTCTGAAGTTTCACATCGATTGATTAAGCAATTCCAGAGAAAACACAAATATTTTACTTCGATCCAATATGGCTGCCAAACCATGTGACCTATCAATTTTTCCTTAACAAGGTTGTGCACCCATGGCTTGCGGAGCATTTGTATGAAGTTTCCCCTCGATCTGTGCAGGCATTCTGGAGAAGATTTCGAGAAGAAGAAGAGGTTTTAAGTTAAATAAAATATGGCTGCTAAACCATGTAACCAATGACATCATATGTGTGAAGCTTCTGTTCCTCATGGATAGGCATTTGTACGTGTAAAGTTTCACCTCGATCTGTTCAGCTACTTCCGAAAAGAAGATTTTTGAATGTTTAAAAAAACAAAAAAGGCTGCCGAATCACATCACTGATGATATCATCAAATATATTTCTGTGGACCATTTTATCCCGAGATGACCTCAAAACTTTTCATACTGATCAGATGTAGCGTTCCACATATGCAATTATGTCACAAAGAAGGCACCTATGACGTCATTTTAAAATATATATATTTAATCGCACATTCCCCATGAGGAGTACTTGCCATGTGCCAAGTTTCGATTTTTTTCCTTGGTGCAGTTTCAGAGATACAGAGGTCCACTTTTTTTTCTAACGTGGCTGCCACACCATGTGTCCTATGATGTCATAATTATCATTAAAACATTCCGCACGAGTAGTCACTCCAATGGTGAAAATTTTGTCTCAATCTGACAAGCAGTTGCGGAGAAAAAACACGAAAGTTCTGTGCGGACAAACAGACAGACAGACCCAAATGCAATACCCTCTCCTTCTGCGAGGCCAATGAAGTTTACATTTACATGTGAAGTTGAAACCCGTAACAATACTATTGACCTTTTGAACTTTGTTTCTCAGATCCAGCTTGAGTACCTTTATTTTAGAAATGAAATACTCCATTTTTATTTATTGATGGTTTTCATGAACCTCATGCAAATGTTTCCTTTAAAATCGTTTGTTTGTTTTTGATGATATCTGCGTTATAAAATGTTTTTTATACTTATTAAATTGAAGGACATAAACGTCAAGTCTGTCTGTCTCTGTGTCTGTCTCTCACCTCTCTCGCTCCGGAGTGACTGAGCTGCATCTGTCTTGTGTTTAGAGTTAAGATCAGAAAGTGTAAGGGGTTCTTCTGTGGTTGGGGAAAGTGTTTCTTTGTGACACTACATTTTATAAATATGTGTCTTTAATCATGATATAAACTTTCCAAACCTGCTCAAATGTTTCCTTTCGTTTCGTTGGTAAGACATAACATGCAATCAACCAACAGAACCCCATTGATTTCCTGCACGAGATGAACCAACGTCCAAGCTGCGGTTTTGCTCGGCAGGACTTAATAAATAGATAAAGGTGTGAAGTCAAAAGCACGGCCACCATTTGGGTGGGGCGAAATCACCAGGAAGGTAACGTGAGATTTGTTGTGGGGACCAGACCAGATTTGGTCACCTCAACGGCGTCCGTGGTTGCTTCGCAACCTGTCGGGTCGAGGAGTTACCCGTGATTGTCAGATTAAGCGTCAAAGGATGGGAAGTAGGTCCGAGTCATCCCCTGAACAAATCCGTGCTCCCCAAACCTGCAATGTATGTGCGTGTGTGTGTGTGTGTGTGTATGTCTATAAAAACGGTGGTCTCATAAGGCCGAATTTGGTTGAATTGTACTCTCCTGACAAGGATTCAAACTTCACAATCACCTCATGCCATCCACTCCCCCATCCACAATATTGTCCACACCACTGGGCCACAACTAAGCCTGGTTCCGTCTCTCCTCTTCCTGCTCCTCCTTCCTTGCTTGTGTCCAACTGTGGCCTCACTGCCCAATTGTTAATTTGTTTCCACTTTTCAGGAGACAACAAGGTACATTATTGTTGGTTAAAATATTTCACCGAATAATGAAAGGAATAATGGATGTTTGAAACATTTATCTAACATTGTGGCCATTTCTTAAAGCAATGAAATCAAAACGTAGGGTTGTGTTGTTTTTCAACACCAGAGTTCATCATCAAAATGTCCGAATCAAAAATGTTGACACAAACCTTTATGAGGATGGCTCTTGAAGAAAGAAGATTCAGAGTCATTTTGTTCTGGTAGATCCAGGTGGACATCAATGTCGTGCTCGGTTTTCACTTCCACTTTCACAAATAAATCTGGAAAGAGTAATTTTCATTAAATGAAGGCAGTCGTGTCACATTCCATACTCTTAAACTAGCTAAATACATACTGCATTAAAATCATTGATTTGAGGTCTTCCTTGAAGAGAGAAAATAAAACATTTCCTCATGCGAATAGTGTAGTGTGAAAGCATTACATTCTGCACAAACTGCCTCGATGTTACAACATGCTTGTGACCCAACCACAACTTCATTGGGAATTTCACCACCACCCAAAATCACAACCATCAAAATAGACAAGAAAAATGTAGGGAACCCAAAATAAAGAAGGTAATCTCCCAAGCCTGCATCGATTGGCAAATCACATCCAAATGTGATCCAACACGTGACGAGTTGGTTGTTTGTTGTTTTTGTCTCCAAAGTCAACCCTCATGGAAAACTAAATGACAGTGTCAGGTTAACAGAATGACAAATGCAGAGAATGGAATGAAGATTGCAAGACATATGACAATGTGATGATGGGAGTGGAAAGGATCAAAATCGTCAGCAAGTGGAGGAAAGCTCAGGAATGGGTTTGGAAAAAAAATATCATGTGTTGTTCAGCAAATTGCATTGAAGGACTTTGAGATACCTGAGATTGGAATTGGTAAGATACCTGAGAAGTATGCATCTGCGACTTTGAGCTGGTGACCTAACCTGAGTTCAAATCTCGACCTATTATTAACTGCCATCCTCGTTTCTCACATGCAGTGAATTCATCCATGCATTCATCGCCGTCCCTCGAATGAATATTAACCTGTGTGCCATCTGCTGGCATTACTTGGTGAACATTTTTTCATCCCACCTTGTCTTTCATGAAGAGTAGGCGAGTTGATCCTGAACCTCTGAATAATTTTTCTGATAAAATCTTGCTCGAACCTGCATCAGCAACAGACTTACAACAATGCTGCAAACTAAGAGCAAAGTGTTGCACATGAAATGAAGATTGAAGGAATTGAGTTCCTCTACAGAACAGTGTTCGCTCTACACTCTCGCTGTAGTAACAGTTGTTACTCGCTGTAGTTACTCTACAAGTAACAAAACCAGTCAAGTGGCTGATGTCAACCTGTGGCGTTGGGGTTTTCATACTTGTACTCCTTCAAAATGCCTGCACCTGTGGAAGAACTGGAGAGGAGCTTGAAACAGCGAAGGACTTATCTTGTGTTGCTTTATTTCATTAGTTTATTCAGCCTTCTTTGACTGGAAGGGAAGATCACTGACTATCTAATCCTATTCGCAGCTGGGGAGGATTGATGAAGTGAGAGCCAATTGGTTCTTTCCCCCAATGAGAGGTGAGATGTGTCATTTGAGCTTTTAATATACAGTCTGTGAATTGTAAATGGACTTGGACTCCCAAATAGGCAGCATGAGACCGCTGGAGATTAATTCTATCCACTGTGATGCTATGATTTTACTATTTCCATGGCACGGCTGTTTCAGTGAATGCAGTTTGCCTAATTTGGGGAATTTTCTTACATGACAGTATGGAATCAGGGTGCAAAATACAAAGCTTAATACACCTGAACTGTTTTTTGTTTTTTTGTATAACCTTGTCCGAGTGCTCGTATGAGAGCAAACACAACTTCAACGACCACAGAAAGGGGGGGGCATGAGACAAGAGGGGTGGGAGGGGAGGGACAATAAACCAGGGGCGAGCAGAACAATAGGAGATCTGTGGAGGGAGAGGGATGGGGCGGGTACATGTGTAATAAAGATGGATATTACAGGGACTTTCAGGAAGGAAAGCAGGAAATTTGAAGGATGTGGTTTGGATGGATTAACGGAGGTAGAAAAGATCGAGAATTTGGATGGGGGACGATAAGAGTGTGGTGAACAGCTATTTTGATTTGAGCCTGGAGGGAAGAATGGATTGAACAGAGTGAGGGAGTTTATTCCAAAGGTGGGGAAAAAGAGGAATGAAAGACGTGACGGTGGCAGTGATTCGTGATTTTGGTAGTTTTACCAGAAGGGGGTTGTTAGCAGACCTTGAGCACCCTGCGGAAATATGGTGGGGCCAAATCGCAGAGAGAGCAGGTGGGGCGAGACCGGAGAGGAGACGGTACAAGACAGAAAGACCACCGACCAGTCTGCGGTGAGAGAGTGAGAGGCCCGAAGACTCAGCCTCATCGCAGGAGATGCCAATGATCCGAAATGCCTTGGTTTCCACAGCGTGAAGCGAGAAGAGGTGGAGGCGCGCACCAGCCAGAGGGGAGAGCAGTACTCCATCAGGCTGTGGACGAAAGCTTTGTAAGTGGTCAGGAGCTCAGGTGGCCGAGGAAGGACTTTGCACGACGGAGGATTCCCAGTCGGCAACTGCTTTGGAGCCAGGTTGGAAATGTGGCTTTCCAAGGAAAGATCATGGCAGATAGTGAGACCCAGAAGCTTGAAAGAAAGGACTCTTCCAGAGGATTGTTGAGAAAGTGAATGGGTGGGGGGGGTCCAAACGGTCGTTTCAGAGAGACATAGTGAGAGTGTGAGATTTGTCCGGATTGAAAGCATGTTCCACGTTGGACCAGTTTGTGATTTTACCTAGATCTGCAGTGAACGAAGAAGCTGCTGCTTGCCGGTATGAGGGGTGACAGATGGTACTGCAAGGGTGGAGTAATCAGCTAAGAGAAAAAACAGGATTTTCAGAGAGTCGGAGGAGATCATTGATGAAACCAAAAAAGAACAGGCCAGAATGCTGCCTTAGAAACTCCACGCTGGACAAGAAGAGGGAATGATAGAACTCCATTTAGGGACACACATTGACTGCACAGGAGAGGAAGTCTGTGAGCCATGAGTGGAGATGACCTTGGATACCATAGGAAGAGTGTTTGGTGGCAAGCAAGGGTGCCAGACCATGTCAAAAGCACGCAATAAGTCTAGGGATATGGCTCTATTTCATGTCTGGCATTGCTACCTCCATCCATTGTTGGGAGAGCAGAAGCAGCATATCCAGGGTAGAGTGACTTGTCTGAAACCAAACTGATGATCGGAATCAAGCATTGGAGAAGAGGAAGGATTTAATGTCGAAGCAATGATGGATTCCATAACCTTGCTGATGATTGGGAGAAGGCTGATTGGTCTGTAGTTGCAGGGATCTGTTTTTGCACTTTTTATGCAGGGCAGTAATGTTTGCTGATTTCCAAACAGATGGCAGATGCCTTGAGCAAATGAGAGGGTGAATAGAACAGATCAGAGGGTGAGCAAGAGCAGAGGAGCAGGTTTTTTAGACAGGTGGGCTGATGCGTCTGGACCGGTTGCAGAAACTGAGTCGAGGTTTGACAGCAAGCTCTCCACCATGTCAGGAGAAAGGACACAGAGTCCAGGGACAGTTGGGTGCGACTGGGTAAGGTGGGACAGAAAGCGATGGGTTTTGGACACAAGATTTCGATGAAACACGAGTTTAGGCATTTAGCCTTTTCACGTGCGGTTCAGCAGTGTGCCCTTTGAGGTAAGGGGGGGGGGTGGAGGGGAACATACAACAGAAACAGATTTGATTAGACACACCAGGATTTGGAGGAGGGAGAGAGGTTTGAGAGTTCAGACTTGAGATTAGAAAGATGTTGTTTTCCGGCTCTCCTGAGGGTAGATAACACTTGTTCCGAGCTTTATGGAAGGAACTGAGATTCCCTCAGTTGGGTTTGCTTTCCATGAGGCAAAGGCAAGTTGTTTCAGGGCAACTGCCTCCATATGCTTCAGTGAACCAAGGGGGGAGGAGGGCAGGAAACTGAAGACGAGAGAGGGATAAATATGTGCATGAGGAAGAGCAAGTTTCTTTGAAAGAATTCCAGGATAAGTTGATGTTGGAGAAAGTCGTGATTGGAGACCAGCCTAGAAGTTTGATGGCTGCTTGGAGACTCTCCAGTCAGCTTGAGTGAAATGCCAGACTCGACGGCGTGAGGTGGTTCTCTGATAACAACCAGAGAGATGTCCACTTTGACAAGCACGTGGTCAGAAGAACCGATTGGAGCGGAGGAAGAACAGCAGTATTTTCAGGGAAATTTGTCAAAATCAGATCCAGAAGAGATGGAGTACCATTGGTTGAGAGCTGGGTCGGGAAAATGACCGATTGAGTCAGTCCCATTGAGTCGCAGAAAGCTTTTGCTGAAGTGCCATGACAGGTGAGAGAGGTACCCACACTAGCCAACTGGCATGATGACAATTGAAGTCACCACATATGAGGAAGAGAGAGTTTGGATGAGAAGATAGAAGTTGGTCCATGTTTTCGGATAGTGAGGTGTAAATGGAGTCATCACTGTTTGGTGGATGGTACAGCACACATATAAACATGACGTGGAGTGAGGGGGAAGCCGTAGCCAGAGGTATTCCTGGGATGTGGGAGTGAGGGCAGTGCATGGAGAGTGAGGAATAGAGTCTTTGATGAAGAGAGCAACTCCTCCACCAGGACAGGCTCAGGTCTGTCATACGCGGGAGGGAGTAACCAGGGAGAGGTACTTGGGAGTCAGAGATGTCTTGAGGAGGGGAAAGTTTCTGTTAGGCAGATTATGCTGTTTGTCAGTGGCAACCTGTATGGAAAGATCTGTAAGGTTTGAGCGAAGGCCCCGGATATTTGAGGTCCACATTGTTAATGAAGAGGCAGGGGAGGAGGCTTTGGTGCAGGGATGGTGAGGGGAGGGGAGGGTAGGACAAGGGAGGAGGTGGTAGGTAAGGAGAGTTGTTGAAAGAGTGTGGGGGATTGCAGAATAGCTAGGGGAGGAGCTGGATGAGAAGGATAAAGGCTCTGTGGTGCTGGGGAGAAGAGGGGGCAAGAGAGGGGGCAGAAGGCAGTTGAGGATTTGAGGAGGGAGTGATGAGATGGAGGTGAGAGGGAGGAGGAGGCAGCTTTGTGGATGAGAGGGGGGAACTTTGAGAAGGTGAGTGAGGGGGTGAATGGTGGGAGAAGGGTGAGTGGGAGTTTTTGAGACAGGTGAGAGGGAGGCTTGGAGAGAGAAGAGTGTGATGGTTGCTTTGAGAGGGAGGGGTGAGAGGGTGAGTTGGCACTGAAGTGGGAAAAAGAATGGTTGATGAAAGTGAATATTCATAGCAAACTGGGTTTTTTAATTTTTAGGTCAGGGATGCAATTAAAGACATTTCTTGATGGATGCAATAAAGGCGAATTAAGAGAATGAAGAGAAGAAACCGTGCAACAGTTGGATTTTTTGGCAAGGTATGCGGGAAAGGTCGAATGAGAGCAGCTTTTGAAATAGGAGAAGAGAAGTGCATTATGACATAGTAATGAGTACCAAACGTGTGAAAGAGGAAGATGAAGCATGATGAGAGATCGTTTTTATTTTTCACGATAAATATTTTCACGAAAAAATAAGTGACCACTATATTCGTTATTGTTGTGTGTCTGTCTGTCTGTCTGTCTGTCTGTCTGTATGTCTGTCTGTCTGTATGTCTGTCTGTCTGTCTGTCGTCTGTTCTGTCTTCCTGAGCATAGCTCCGTGGGTTTTGATCCGATCCTGACAAAATTTTGGGTGGGAGATTTATATCATGATCTAGTTGTGTTTCCTGAAAATGGGCGTGGTGCGCCATTATGGGCGGAGACACGCCCAAGAACATGTGTTTTTAGGGGTAGCCGATTTCAATTTGCATCTTCTCCTAGGGGGTTTGTCGAATCTGGCAGGGGTTTCGGTTTTGGTTATCCAATGGCACCTGCATAGCCCACAGAGCTCGATTTTTCATTTTCGTCCCAAGGTCAAGGTCACAAGGTCACAACTTAGAAAATTGCGATTTTGACATAAATCCATCTTCTCCGAGGGTTTGTCAAATTGGCAGGGGTTTCGGTATTTGGTTATCCCAATGGCACCTGCATAGCCCCACGGAGCTCGATTTTTCATTTTCGTCCCAAGGTCAAGGTCACAAGGTCAAGGTCACAAGGTCAAGGTCCAAGTCACGAACTTAGAAAATTTCGAATTTTGACATAACAATCATACGACCGCCCAAACTTTGAGAGCTAGGATGACTATTTTTTATGCATAATCTTGAGGTCATTCCCCATCTAAAGTCTTGAAACCATTTTGCTCTATCTCGAACCCTTGCCCGTGGCACCCCCTTCAATTTGTTTTTACGCTGTTTCATCAAAGTATGGATAAATAATCGATGGTGCGAAATGCCATATAGCCTATATGACGTTATATTGTTCTGGAATGTTCCAGAGGAAGTTTTGCACCAAAGGCATAATCCTTGACCTTTGACCTTTAAAGGTCACAAAGGTCAAATTTTCAAAGTTGTGGGAATCGAACCGGGTTTTCGACCTTCTTCGACGAAACTAATCCATTAAGCTATAGCACGTATCCTGTTTCCTTATTTTAATGTCCACAACATTGTTTTGTGACCTTTAAAGGTTATGCAAAGGTAATTTTAAAGTTGTTGAACGAAAACCGGGTTTTCGACATTTTGCAGCTAATAACCTGTCATCATACCACATCATGTTGATCATTTTTATAACTTGGTCAAACCATCACATTGTCTCATCCTTGACTTCTGAACAATCTACATCGTCAATACCGCTCGGAACCATCGTCATCTTCAGACTTGTTATTATTATTATTGTTTGAGAGAGTTTTCATCAGATTAGGTAATGGAAGGTTGTAGAAAAAATCGTGAGGTGAATGGTGAAATTGGATCGGTAATCGCAGAGGATGGAAACAGATCACGTTGTTGCAGGAGAAGCACGTGGCTTTGGGAGGTGTGTAGTCAAAATGAATTTATTTATTTTAAATAGGATTGCGTAACATTCGAAAAGGGAAGATTGAAGTAAAATCGTGGAGGTGTACGGGAATTTGGAACTGTAACCGCAGAGTGAAGCTGCTGGGTCAATGAAACGTATCGGAAGAGGGTGGAGAGAGCACGTGGTTACAGGTGTATAGATCAAAGGGATACAAGGAAAATTATTAATTTTTAATGTATTTTTTGAAGAATAGGTAAGATTGGGGAATGGAAGGTTGAAGGAAGAAATTGTGAAGGTAATGGTGAGAGTGGGTCAACTCAGGTAGAATTAATATGGTGTGCCGGCAGAGGAGGAGGAAGAAGAAGAGGAAGAAGAGCAAGAAGAAGGATCGGAACTCGTGGGTATGCAGGGAGAAAGGTATTTTTTTTTCTTTTGAATTTAAGACAAGAAACAGAGTGTTTAGATGGGAGGGATGGGGGGTGTTGGGAAAGTGGGGAAAATAGGAATTGAAGGTAATAGGGAGAGAATACAAATAAAAATGATCGTACACCAAGAGGGGAAGGATGGGTAGGCCTCAAGGAACCTGGTAAGACAAGGTCGATGAAAACTCACAAAATGGCACGATTTTTGAAACAAAACCGAACTAGGAACACACAGTAACATGTTAGTGAGAAAATAAACAGTTAAAACGGGACAGATAACGACCGGAAACTTAACGTTGAGAAAGTCAGCAGAGAGACCTGAGAGACCCTGCCGTCACTCCAAACCCAGAACCAGAAATCCTGTTATAAAGCAAACATGGCCTTCATCGGCAACTTGATGGAGACCTGCTCTCCCCTCTGGGCTGGCACCCCTACCTCATCATGCTCACCTTGACACTGTGGAAACCAAGGCCTTCAAGATTATTGGAATATTCTGCAATGAAGCTGAGTCAATCGGCCGATCACTTTCACATCGCAGAAAGGTTGGTGGTATATCTTTCTTCGACTGTCTCCTTCCTGGTTTTGCACCCACTGCTCTTTCCATGCTTTGTCCCGCCACTCCCCTTCCCAAAGTTTCTGCAGGACACACCAGCAACCCTTTTCTGGTGAAACAGCCAAAAATCCAGAATACTGCATGCCTCCACACTTTCGTTTCTCTGTTTTTTTCCCACCTATGGAAACAACTTCCACATTCTCTTCAATCTCATTCTTCCCTCGAGGTGTTCAAGATATCTGGTCACCACAATCTGAGATCATCCCATATCCAACCATGATATTTTCGACCCCAAATGACTCCATACCAAAGCCCTCACTTTTTCCAGGTCATTGTGATATCCTGCCTCTCCCTCACCTCTTTACATTTGTTCGTGACTTGTTGGTTGATTTGTTATTTTTCTGTTTCATCCCCACTCTCCCCTTCTTTTTCTTCTTGTATTTCATTCAACTTCTGTGCAGCTTGTTCACCCCGATGTCTCCTTCTCCCCTCTCTTTCATATCATTCTCACTTATACTCTGCTACTGTGGTTTCCCCCTTTCCATTCTGCTCTTATTCTTCCATGAGCCTCTACAATGTACACAAAAAATAAAACTCGGCACATACAAACACATCTCATCAGAAGTGATGTAAATCGCACAACTCACCATTCAGCTGGTCGCTTTGCTCCTCTTCCAAGTCAAAGGAATTCACATCCTCAACTTTTATCTGCAGAATCTCATAAGCTCCTCCTTCCAGCTCCTCAACCTTCATTTCACACCCGAGCACAGTCTGCTGTTCCGATTCCGACTGCACACAACAGGATTCCTTCCAGTAGCCAAGTTGAGCACACATGGTGGGTGAAGCTTGAAAGAGGCAGTAAACATATCATTCTTCCTGATGTTTGTTCTACGCTGAGTCCCTTGTTCCCACACAGTACCAACATGTAAAGTGCCTCTGCACTTGAAATCTTATCCTCTGCCCAAATCAGTTAAAACACCTTAAACATTCATCACACAAAAACGTGCACCCTTCGACACCACAAAAAAATGAATTGTACATGTTGCAGGTTCTTAGGACAAGACTTTAATTGTATTACATATTGATGTAAATTTTGATTTGGCCACATATGAATCATAAAAAAGTTTACATATTCATTTAAAATCTGAGCCTGTTCAGCAATTTTAGGATGAAGACATTCAATGTTGAGAAGGCCTTACACCCATGCAGCTGAAGTTGAAGGCTCAGATTATGAAATGGATGCTGATTCACTTGGGATTTTTTTGACGAACTTCATCATGGAGACTTGAGTGGCTCCCTTCATTTTGTTTGTTGACCTCCTTGTAACATTTCAGGACATTCTCCATCTTCCTCCACACCAGGAACGTCCCATGCAGTGGAGATCATGTTCATCAACGATGGCCATGGCTTCATCGACAAATTTGAAACCTTTAGCTATGACCTTCGTCATGAAGGTTTTAACAGGCACAACCTCTGACTTCATTCTGATGTGCTCCTCCTCCTCCAGAGCCAGATCTTCATTTTTTCCGCTCCTCCCTGTGCAAGAGAAGCAAATCCTCAACGTCATCTTTGTAGACCTCTTCAAACCCCACTTGCAGGGCCATGTCCACAATTTGTTGCCTTGATTTTCTGACTTCAGCCTCCATCAAACCTCTGAACTAAATCACTGCCTCAGGCCAGAGTTGAGGGAGATGAAGATGATGGAGATGAAAGTGTGGCTGGGCGTCCATTTCCAATAAAGTCCAGTTTCATCGAGGTTAAACACCTGGCTTGGTGTGTGACCTCCATTCACAATCACTGATTTGAAGACAGCTGGAAATTGTTTGGCAGCAGCTTCTCCAGTCAACTTGAGATTGTGGAATGCATGGCGACTCTTGAAGTGCTCGAACCACCCATGACTGGTAGCGAAAGGCACTGGATCATTGGTATCTTTGGTTAGATCACCATACAAACTCCTCCCCTTCTCTTGAATGATCATTCCAGGAAAAGGTATATTTCTATTGGTTCTGTGCTCTATCCATGTGGTCAGCATCTTAGCCATTTTCTCAATAGCATCAGGCCAAGATCTTGCAGTTCTGGTTAAACTGAGATTTGTTGTTGTCTGAGCACTCTTCTGGATTTAATCACGATTGTCATGAATGGTTCTCACTGCAGAATCAAGAAGTTCCATCTCTCTTTGAATATAGCAATGCTGTGCTCACCTCCATCAAACCAATCACAAATTTACAATTTTACCTCCAATAAATGAGACTTTCCTTCTTCTTCACTTGATTATTATCTCCAATGCCATTTGTTACATGCTTTACAGCCAGAGTTTTGGCCACTGTGAGTGAACGACTCTCTTGGAATGACGGAGCACGAATGACTCGCACAGAATGGCAGTGAGGTTGTTGTTGTTGTTGTTGTTGAATGAAATCCTTGCTGCAGCGAAAACGCATTATCAGAACACGTGTTATATGAGGGTCACCCGTACTGTAATTGGAAAAATGTAATTGATAAAAAGAAAAGAAAAAAGGTGATTGGATGAATGAAAATGAAATCATACAAAAATTGGGGAAAAGTGAAATAATTAAATAATTGAAAATTATTATCTATACTATAAAAGGAGCCATGCATACGTCCAGGTGCACGTGTGTGCATGTATGCGTTTGAGTTCCATTGGTTGGACATTTCACCAAACCACCCACAATGTCTACACTTACGCCACCAAATTTCTATCCTTAGTCTCGGTCCAAGGTTTCATGGGACCCTTTTGTAAGGCTCTCGCTTTCTGACTCTCTCACAGCTATATCTTTACTCGAATTCGATATCTAATTTAAAATGTTCACCACGGCTATGATGGTTTAAGACTTGGTTGCAAAAAATGGGGAAAAGAAAATCATCCGGATATTGATGTTTTCAAAGGCAAAACACGTTTTAATGGCCGTTTGATCGGGATCAATGCAGAGAGGGGGAGAGGGGGAGAGGAGACAGAAGGGAGAAGTAGAGAGGGAGGGACAGAGTGAGGGGAAGGCCTCAGAAATCGATACTAATAAATGTCAATGTGTGTATGTCAGTGTGTCTCCTCCATAACTCCAAAACCATGAAACCTAGTCGCCTGAAACTTTGCATGCATACTAAGAAAACTCGAAGGAAGTGCATGACTGAAAATTGGGTGGTTTGGTCAATTAAAACACCCCTTTTGAAGATAATGAATGGCCATATTTAATTATATCCTTTATCAGGCGCATCCTCGGTCACTGCTCTTGATGGGGTCGAAAGGCGTATCTTAGGTAACCTCACTGGGGTGTGAAGCCACCATGTTTTTTTGGCCTGCTCAACTTTGCCTTGACTTGGAGCGATAAAGTTTTTATTTTTCATTTTCCTCACTCACATTATCGAATGCCTGTTTATTATAGCTACGAATCGCCGGGTACATTGCAATGCTTTTGAACGCTTGGAGACGTCAGCGTTCGTTGCTTTATTTCATTTCCACATGTGATCAGCGTGAGAATCTCTTAAACTAAGCAGAGTTACAAAATTGAAGCTCCAGAATCAAACTTACAAGCAGTTTCGACTCCGAGAAAAAAAGTGTTCATTTGTCCAATTCGGACATATTTGACATTTTGGGCGTCTCTGGGAGGTGTATGCTTAAATGACGGTTCGGTGATTGCTAATCGCGTGCCAAGCGAGCCATTTCTTATCAACCATTTCATTGGAGTGCTAAAGCTTCTTGGCGAGCACGCTACAATATTCGTACCGTCACTGAATACTGATTGTCGATCGACTTGAACAAAGTTCAGGGGTCACTTGCCTGCATTGGACAAGCATTGTTCTGTGGTACAACAGGTGGTGGCTGGCTTGCTGAAAATGTGAAATTTTATTTTCCACGACGTTTCCCCTTTTTGTTCTTCCATTATACAACCTGCCACTTTGGCATAGATAAATACAAATAAAAACAAAACTTTTCGCTTTTAAAAGTTTCTTCGGCCATTTCGTGAAGTGCTTGGTGAAGCTATTTGGCATGTGTTCTTCAAGTTTCAATGGCGATAGCACGGTTCTGTCCCGGAGTTAGGAAGGCAAAATACATTATATGATCACAATGAGAAAAAAATATTTTCAGTTATGAAATCATAAATCGCCACACCACGGCTGGAAAGCTAGAAGGTACGCATGCTCACTCTGTGCAGCCTGGATTTGAATCCCAGCCCAGCTATAAACTTTCATCTTGATGTTTCACAGGCAGGGTGATTCATCAATGTGTGTGTTGTCTCTCAGATGGAAGATAAACTGGACATCACTCTGCCAGAATCCCTCATCT
>CM068968.1:6297826-6316825 GCA_035128595.1 Eptatretus atami
TCAGAGAAATCGACTGGAAATCACGAAACATGGTAATTTACGGGTGAAACTGACAAAATTGGTTCCTCGAATCAAACAAATCTGCAGCCAGCGTCAAGGGCAGGGCTCCCATTGAAGTGAGTAGCAATTTAATAAAATTTGCAATAAAGTTTTAATAAAGCCTTTTGAATACATATGTAGTATATACTGTAGTGTTTCCAATCTTGGTGGGGCGTACGATTTTTTTGAAAATCAAAGTGGGGCGTGGAACAAAAAAGGTTAAGAAACACTGTTCTAGAGCTTTGCGTATGTGTGGAAATTAAAAATCACAAGAACACTGGCATGGCTTTTTCGATAATTGAAGGAAAACGCCCTTCCTTCCCTTCCCCTTCCCTCCTCCCAAAGCCCCTGCACCCACCACGGACATCTCTGGGCGGGGTCCAGGCGTTGCTTAGTATGACCTGTTTGAACGTGCTGTTTCAGCGTACCCAATTTCATTCAATCCTGTACTTATGCCGGCATAAGGGGACCATTCCCCC
Organism: Eptatretus atami; assembly: GCA_035128595.1. Classification (NCBI taxonomy): domain Eukaryota; kingdom Metazoa; phylum Chordata; class Myxini; order Myxiniformes; family Myxinidae; genus Eptatretus; species Eptatretus atami. The sequence goes on from CM068968.1 coordinate 6,298,345, forward strand.
TCTTTCCCTCAAGTCCCCCTATCAAACGCATGTTCAGAACACCCCTTCCTCTCCCCACTACCCCCCCTCTCTTCCCCTATCCTCCTCACTCCCTTCCCCCTCCCGGAGTGTTTCGCGATGGGTGTTGAGGCTTTGCTCTCTTCTCCTTCCGTCCCACCCCCCCCCCCCCCGATTTAATATTCCCATCAGCGTAGCAACAGGTTGTTATTTACCAGTGGTGGAATTTCCGAGAAGTGATGGTTGCCAGGCCAGCTCGATTTCCGAAAAAAAATTGGCTTTCATTGAATTGGCATAGTGCGTAAAGGTCATAAGGCTAATAATTATTATGGTTTACAGAAAAAAAAAATTCTGAGGCAAGCATGTGAATAGGTGTTTCTGACTAATTTTGATATGCTGAATTCAAATTTCTAAACAGTTTTGCTCTATCACCTCTAGTTTTTTTTGCTTTCACATATCACATTTTTTTATTATAATGCATATATTTATAATATAATGTGTTTATTTCATATATTCAAATGGCATATTACAGAACGAAACAAAACAGACACAGAACACTGACAGAACTAAATAATTACTATTACTTGGATTAAGCATATATACACATCATAGTACTACAGACAGTCAAAAGTGAGTTTTTTTGGAGGATCTGGTGTACTTTTGCCTTCGGGATGTCGCGCAGGAGCATCCAGCAGAAGTCCCCCCATCATGCTGGGGTTCCACTCGCCTTGGTAGTTGCTCTCCATCTTAGTAATATCTTGGTGGGACCTTTCCCCAGTTCGTCACTTACTGCTCTGAGGTTCTGGGGGAAGAAGTTGAGGTGGGAGTGGAGAAAGTGAATCTTGAGAGACATTCGGACATTCCCATATCCTGATAAGCCTGCAACAACTTCTCGACACGCATTTGGTAATCTAGTGCCCGTGTGTTACCAAGAAAGCCATGGCAGACTGACTTAAATGCTTCCCATGCTCTCAGTTCCTTCAAGATGAGCTTCTCCTCGAATACCTCATCCTTCAGCACCTCCCTGATCTGAGGTCCGACGAAGATGCCCTCCTTTCCCCCTCTTCATATCAGGCTTGGCCTCATGAAGAATTTCGTGAAGGCCATGGACAAGGATGGCGCTGCTTCCAACACCTGTGCACTCTGTTCCAGGTCTCAGTTCTGCTAAGCTCAAGGAGGGCATCTTCGTCGGACCTCAGATCAGGGAGGTGCTGAAGGATGAGGTATTCGAGGAGAAGCTCATCTTGAAGGAACTGAGAGCATGGGAAGCATTTAAGTCAGTCTGCCATGGCTTTCTTGGTAACACACGGGCACTAGATTACCAAATGCGTGTCGAGAAGTTGTTGCAGGCTTATCAGGATATGGGATGCCGAATGTCTCTCAAGATTCACTTTCTCCACTCCCACCTCAACTTCTTCCCCCAGAACCTCAGAGCAGTAAGTGACGAACATGGGGAAAGGTTCCACCAAGATATTACTAAGATGGAGAGAACTACCAAGGCGAGTGGAACCCCAGCATGATGGGGGGACTTCTGCTGGATGCTCCTGCGCGACATCCCGAAGGCAAAAGTACACCAGATCCTCCAAAAAACTCACTTTTGACTGTCTGTAGTACTATGATGTGTATATATGCTTATATCCAAGTAATAGTAATATTTTAGTTCTGTCAGTGTTCTGTGTCTGTTTTGTTTCGTTCTGTAATATGCCATTTGAATATATGAAATAAACACATTATATTATAAATATATGCATTATAATAAAAAAATGTGATATGTGAAAGCAAAAAAAACTAGAGGTGATAGAGCAAAACTGTTTAGAAATTTGAATTCAGCATATCAAAATTAGTCAGAAACACCTATTCACATGCTTGCCTCAGAATTTTTTTTTCTCTGTAAACCATAATAATTATTAGCCTTATGACCTTACGCACTATGCCAATTCAATGAAAGCCAATTTTTTTTCGGAAATCGAGCTGGCCTGGCAACCATCACTTCTCGGAAATTCCACCACTGGTAAATAACAACCTGTTGCTACGCTGATGGGAATATTAAATCGGGGGGGGGGGGGGGGTGGGACGGAAGGAGAAGAGAGCAAAGCCTCAACACCCATCGCGAAACACTCCGGGAGGGGGAAGGGAGTGAGGAGGATAGGGGAGAGAGGGGGGTAGTGGGGAGAGGAAGGGGTGTTCTGAACATGCGTTTGATAGGGGACTTGAGGGAAAGAGGGGGAATGGTCCCCTTATGCCGGCATAAGTACAGGATTGAATGAAATTGGGTACGCTGAAACAGCACGTTCAAACAGGTCATACTAAGCAACGCCTGGACCCGCCCAGAGATGTCCGTGGTGGGTGCAGGGGCTTTGGGAGGAGGGAAGGGGAAGGGAAGGAAGGGCGTTTTCCTTCAATTATCGAAAAGCCATGCCAGTGTTCTTGTGATTTTAATTTCCACACATACGCAAAGCTCTAGAACAGTGTTTCTTAACCTTTTTTGTTCCACGCCCCACTTTGATTTTCAAAAAAATCGTACGCCCCACCAAGATTGGAAACACTACAGTATATACTACATATGTATTTCAAAAGGCTTTATTAAAACTTTATTGCAAATTTTATTAAATTGCTACTCACTTCAATGGGAGCCCTGCCCTTGACGCTGGCTGCAGATTTGTTTGATTCGAGGAACCAATTTTGTCAGTTTCACCGTAAATTACCATGTTTCGTGATTTCCAGTCGATTTCTCTGAGCTTGCAGCAAATCGGTAACAACACTAAATCCACATTCGACTAAGTAAGATGATGGAAAATTTATCAACACTTCCCGTGCCAAAGTAGTCGAGTTTGGGTATTTATTTTCGCTCTCCTCAGACAGCCACATCATGGTTCCTTTGATCTTGAAAAAGTTTTCACAGACTCATCTTGTTGCAACTCGCATAACTCCTCTTGGTATTGCTCTGATACTTCAGATAAATCCACCAGAAATGGCTGAGTCAACGAAGAAGGGAACTCGTAGCAAAGCTATGAAATCGATCATATATTGATTAATTCTGAATCCTCATGCCCCACCAAAATATTGCCACGGTCCCACCGATAGGGCGTGCGCCCCACCTTGAGAAACACTGCTCAAGAATGTCTTAACCTGGGACGATTTCCAGAATTTATCAGAGCAGCAGCTCCGACTGCTAAAAAACAAAAAAAAAACAACAAAAATAACAGCTTCATCTATCTATAATTCCAGCAATGTGTGTGTGTGTGTGACCGCTGTTTCTCGACAACCACTGGTCCGATCTAATTGAAACTTGCCACGTATATTGCTGGGGCCCTGTGGATGTGCCTTTTCAAGGTTTGATATTAATCGGACAAGTGCTTCCCAAGTTATGGCCATTTATTTACCAACCAATGAAAGGACACATTGCTGCGTAGGCCGGTGCGTGGCCGGCCGACGATGACGTCACGTGCCGTGCCGGTTACGATGGGGATCGGTGCTTAGTTACCGTGGCGTAGGAGTGACAATGGTCAATGGCAGCGAATGTCATGGCAAGCAAAGGCAGGGAGGTAAACTTGATTTTAATTTTAATTAACTCTGTGTTGGTAAGTATCACAGCAGTTGTTACTTCAATACAAGCGATAATTCGTGGAATCCATGTGAACATTCCGTGTGGGGTACGGGCACTCACCACTTCCGGATAGTGATGACACGTATTCTAATAATTTCTCGATTTCTTATGCACATTTATAGATAAACACAATGCCCCAATTCAGTCGTCGTTTACGAGAGCGAAGGAACGGCCTGTGTGGTTGTTTGAAAGTTTTTTTGTTGTTGTTTTTTCTTGGGGGGTTTGCACGTACGGGCACGCGAGAGCGAAGGGAACGGCCTGTGTGGTTGTTGTTTCTGGCTCGCGCTTTGAAAGTTTTTTTTTTTTTTGCACGTATGGGCACGTACTAGTTTGTCCAATTCTCACATTCTTTGACACGCCTTCCTCTCTTTTACCTCGGAAAAGTTGTACTGTGGTGGATGGGTTTGGAAGGAGGATCATGTGAGGGGAGGGGAATGAAGGCAGTGTAAGGGCAAGGGAATGAAGCATGAGGGGAGGGAATGCAGCATACTAGGGCATTACTGGGGTGATAAAATGCACCCAAATAGCAACGTTTTCTTTTTAACTGCTGTGTTCTGGATGTATACTTAAAAAAATTTTGTCATGAAGCTACACAAAATACCGCATCATGACAAAGTGAAAACGTGTTTTTAGAAATTAATTATTAATGAAAAGCTGAAATTTGAGTCAATAAGTATTCCACCCCTTTGTTGTGACACTCCAAATTGAGCTAAGGTGCATCCAATTTCCTTTGATCATTCTTGAGATGTCCCTACAACTTCACTTGAGTCCACCTGTGGCCAATTCATTGATTGGACATGATTTAGAAAGAAAGACATTGAGAAACAAGAAAATGAGCAATCAGAGATTGCAGACCCTCGCCAGGACTTCTTTTTGAGTGGTGTATTTTATTAGGTTTTAGGGTAAATCCAATTTGGCTGCCAAACCATGTGACCTATGATATCATGTGTGAGTGAACCTTTTGTTCCTCATGCACTGGCAGTCATACATGTTAAGTTTAACCTTGATCTGTTCAGCCACTTCAGAGAAGATTTTTTGAAGGTAAATTTTTTTTTAACAATATGGCTCCGAATCATGTGACCGATGACGTCATGAATTTTTTTTTCTGTGGACCATTTTATCTCGAGATGACCCTCAAAAATTTTCATACTGATCAGATGTGACGTTCTACATATGCAATTATGATGTCATTAAATAAATCACTCATTCCCTCTACTTGCTATGTGCCAAGTTTAAATTTTTTCCTTGGTGCAGTTTCAGAGATTCAGAGGTCCAAAGTTTTTTCCATTTTTTCCAATATGGCTACCAACCACGTGTCCTATGATATAATTATCATTAAAACATTCTATATGAGTAGTCGCACCGAGTGGTGAAAATTTCATCTCATTCCGATAACGGGTTGCATAGAAAAACACGAAAGTGACAAACAGACAGACAGACAGACCCAAATGCAATGCCCTCTTTGGTGAGTGTAATAAGGTCCGAGAGTTGATAGTGCATGTCAGAGCAGAAAACTCCACCATAAAGTCCAAGGAACTGTCTGTAGAACTCTGAGATAGAATTGTGAGAAGTCATAGATCTGGAGGAGGGATATAAAACAATTTCTAGTGTTGAAAGTTCCCAAGAGCACATTGACCTCCATCATTAGGAAATGGAAAGAATATACTACCCAGACTCTTCCTATAGCTGGCTGTCTGACCAAACTGAGCAACCAGGCAAAAAGGACCTTGGTCAGTGAGGTGACCAATAACCCAATGACCACTCTGACAGAACTGCGGAGTTCCTTTGCTGAGATGGGAGAACCTGCCAGAGGGACAACAATCTCTGCAGCACTTCACAAATCTAGGCTTTATGGGAGAGTGGGCCAGACGGAAGCCACTCCTGAGAAAAAGGCATATTGCAGCACACCTAGAGTTTTCAAAAAGGCCTCCTGAAAGACTGAGAGCATGAGACAAGTTCTGTGGTCTGATGAGATGAAAATTGAACTCCTTGGCCTGAATGCAAAGTGCTACGTCTGGCGGACACCGAGCACAGCTTTTCGCCCATCTAACACTCCACCAGGTGAAGCATGGGGGTGGCAGCATCATGCTTTTGGATGCTTTTCAGTGGCAGGGACTGGGGGATTTGTAAGGATAGAGGGAACAATGAATGGAGCCAAATACAGGCAAATCCTTGTGGAGAAACTAAAGTCAGAGTGCAAGAACCTAAGACTGGTGAAGATTTATGTTCCAACAGAACAATGACCCCAAGCATACAGTCCTAGCAGCACTGGAATGGCTTCAGAACAAGAATGAAAAGTCCTTGAGTGGCCCAGCCAAAGCTCAGATTTGAATCACATTGAGAATCTGTGGAAAGACTTGAAGATTTCTGTTCACAGACGCTCCCCCCAACTTGACAGAGGTTGAGCAAATCTGCAAGGAAGAATGGGAGAAAATCCCAAATCCAGATTTGCAAAGCTGATACACACATACCCAAGAAGATTTGAAGCTGTAATCACTGCCAAAGGTGCTTCTACAAAGTATTGACTCAGGGGGCTGAATACCGATGTAAATTAAATAGTTTCTGGATCTCATTATCAATAAATTTATAAAATTTCAAAAAACATGTTTTCTCTTTGTCATTATGGTTATTTTGTGTAATTGGTGACAAAAATAAATATCAATTTTAATCAATTTTAAATTCAGTCTGTAACACAACAACATGTGAAAAAGTCAAGGGGTGTCAATATTTTGTGAAGGTTCTGTAATTGTCTTTGGTGCATTAAGAATGGCCAAAAGGTTTTCTGCTCTTCCCAGGCTGCTCGAAGCAGCCTTACTTATCATGGCAGGCCATGCGCCGTCCCACAGTCCATTGGAATAAGCCAATATCACAATCTCTCCTTCCATGATAGCACCAGCTGCCCACACGGCAGTCCTTCATGGCATGCAGCAGTAGTGACTTCCCACACGGAAGTCGGGAGTGGTTGGGGTGGAGTCCGGCGGGAGAAAGGACCCATCATTGTCCAGCAACACCGGGTATCTTTGCTTGTGTTAAATAGGAGTGGAAGCCTGTAAGGGCTGTGTCATGGAGTCCACCAGCATCTGGAGTTCTGCCACAGCGATGCGGTACCATTTTTCCATGATAGTCAATCAACTCGCGCCTGTTTAATGGAGGTGAAAAAACGCTGTCTAAGAATAACCCATAAATGCTCGATTGGGTTCAGATCTGGTGAGTGAGAATACATGGCATATGGATAACATCAGTGTCTGTTCATTAAACCATTGGGCGACCACACGTGATCTGTGGGTGGGGGTGCCTTCTTGCAGCCTGTGTTCATAATTATAGGCAACCAGGCCTGTGCAGCATTTTTATATAAGACCCGAAGCATGCTGGGATGTTATTTGCTTCATAGATGGGCCATACCTTTGTGGAAGACATTGCTTGGTGTCCCTTGTTGACCTAGCTGTTTCAATTTTTTTGTCCACTGCCTTTACATGTTTGGGTACATTTGTTAGAATGATATATTAGCAGTGAACAGATTATGATTTTTTTTTTTTTAAACAGGTAATGTGATCTTGTATTTACAGGTGATCCACTGAATCTCCAAAGGAGACTGCACCTACTTTTTATCAACGCTCAGACACACGCCCGCAGGACTCGCCAACTGCAACGAGCAAGAGGACTTTTTACAAGAAGACAAACCGAACAATGAAATGTTTGCAGAGGAAAAACTTACACAAGGTTCAAAAAAAGAAAGAAAGCTGAACATCCAGACAAATGCAAAACTTCTGGAAAATCGTAATAATTGGTCAACCAACCTTAAAACACCCACAATTCACAACGGTGAACGCCCATACAAATGCACAGATTGTCGGAGAATCCTTCATTCGTTCATCCAGCTTTAAAATACACATGAGAAATCACAATGAAGCACGCCCATACAAATGTACAGGTTGTGGAAATCTTTTCATTGGTCATCCGCCCTTCAAACAACATGAAATTCACAACGGTGAACGCCCTTACAAATGTACAAGTTGTGGAAAATCTTTTATTCGGTCATTCGCCCTGAAATGCACATGACAATTCACAATGGAGACGCCCATACAAATGCACAAGTTGTGGAAAATGTTTTAATCAGTCATCCATCCTTTAAAGGCACATGAGAATTCACAATGGTAAATACCATACAAATGCACAGATTGTGGAGAATCATTCATTCGTTCATCCAGCTTTAAAATCCACCTGAGAAATCACAGTGGAGAACACCCATACAAATGTACAAGTTGTGGAAAATCATTCCATTGGTCATCCACCTTAAAACACACATGAGAATTCACAATGGAGAGCGCCCGTACAAATGTAAAGTTGTGGAAAAGCTTTTACTCGGTCATTTGCCCTTAAAATGCACATGACATTCACAGAGGAGAGCGCCCAAATGAATGCAACAACTTGTGGAAAATGTTTCATCAGTCATCTCACCTAAAATCACACATGCAAATTCACAGGGAGAGCGCCCATACAAATGTAGAAGTTGTGGAAAATCTTTTACTCGGTCATCCACGCTTAAAACGCACTCGACAATTCACAGTGGAGAACGCCCGTATGAATTCACAAGTTGTGGAAAATGTTTTAATCAATCAACAACCTTAAATCACACATGATGATTCACAATGGAGAACGCCCTACAAATGCACAGTTGTGGGAAATCTTTTAATCAGCCGTCCACCCTTAAAACGGCACATGAGAATTCACAATGGTGAACGCCCACAAATGCACAGTTTGTGGAAAATCTTTTATTCAGCCGTCCACCCTTAAAACGCACATGAGAGAATTCACAATGGTGAACGCCCGTACAAATGCACAGTTGTGGAAAATCTTTTAACCAGTCATCCAACGTTAAAAAACACATGACGATACACCAATAGAGAATACGTACAAATGCAGTTTGTAGATAATCTTTTAATCAGCCACCTCACCCCAAAAAGCACGTGAAATTCACAAGGAGAACAATGAGATTACCAACAAAGAGAATGTCCATAAATATGCAAAATTTGTTGAAAATCCTTCATTAAATCGTTCAAGATCATGAAACGCTTTTTTATTTTACTTTTTTTTATACTAGTCGAGGCTTGTGGCAGAGCTAGTGTTCATACATTCACAGGATCAGGACACAACAGACAAAAGGAGTTGAAAGAGGGGGTACACCAAAGGCAGAGTTGCAGGCACCATCGAGGCAGACTAGGACGAGCAATGTGTGGGGAGGAATGAGAGCAAAGTGGATGCATGGGTGGACAAGATCGATACAAAAGGAAAATCTCGGGAAAACTAGAAATTTGGATGGAGGAGGAATTGAATAAAGAGGATTTTCCAGAATCAGAGAGAGTCATTGATTTATGATGATCAGGGATATAACTGGGCTCAGAAACAATTTTGAAGAAAATCTTTAATCAGTAATCCTACATGAAAACGCACTTCAGAAGTCACATGAGACAATGTCCACACCGATGCACAGTTTGTGAAAAATCTTTCACTCAATTATCCCACCTTAAAACACATGAGCACATTACCGAGGTCTCCCTCCCCACCCAGACTCACCACCCAGACTCACCACACACACACACACACACACACACACACACACACACACACCACACACACACACACACACACACACCTGTGGCCAATGACATTTTTCTGTGAGTAAACTTACTCATGTAATTCTGACAACTCCTCAACTGATGTTTAACTCAGCCTGAATTCTTCCACAGAAACCAGCCTCTCTCTCTCTCTCTCTCTCTCTCTCTCTCTTCTCTCTCTCTCTCTCTCTCTCTCCTCTCTCTCTCTCTCTTCTCATTCCCTCTCTTTGCCACAGATTAAGCCCATCATCTCCAATTATTCCACACTTCTCCCTGCCCATGGTACACTGAATCCTGTGGTGAGGCAACTGCTTTGAAATAACTTACCTTCCTTTGAAGGCAACTCGGTCAAAGACAATCTCAGTGCATTCTGAAAAGCTTGCAGCAAGTGTGTCCACTCTCAGGAGAGCCAGAAAAGAACATCTGTCCAACATCAAGAATAACTTTTCAAACTTGGCTCCCCTCCTCTAAAACCTGGGGATACCTTGTTAAGTCTGTCTCTGGAGTGTGGAGCATACTTTTCTCTCCCTTCCCTCTCTTCAAATGGCACCACAGCTGACTCCGCTCGTGAGAAGGCTGAATGCCTCATTTCTGTGTTTCCTTCCAAATCTTGTCCCCAACCCCTTACTCTCGGTACCATCCTTCCTTGTCATTCCTAAATACTCCTGGCTCTGTGTCTTTTGCACCTGAGAAAGTAGACAATGTTCTTTCACACAATAGACTCTGACCCACCACTACTAAATGAACAGCATCAGCTCACGTGGTCCTAAAATCCTGCTCTGCTGCTCTTCACATCCTCTCTCTGCCCTTTTCACGTTGTTATTTGCGCTAGCGTCATCATCCATATGCTTGAAAATCCATCAACATTCTCTGCACTACGAAAAAAGGAGCAGAAATTGATGCCTTCAAATCCAGATCTATCTGCTTACTTTCAATCATCAGCAAGGTCATTTAATCCATCATTGCAATTGATATGAAATCCTACTTTTCTCAAACAACCTCATCTCAGATCAACTTGGTTTCAGACCAGGTCACCTCACCTTGGACATGTTGCTTCTACTCGCCCAAAAATGCACGGATGCCCTCATGGCAGATATGAGATCAGGGCTGTCTCTCTGAACGTATCGTGACGAAGCTCTCCCAAACTGTCTGCCTATGGCATCCAAGTCAACTCAACATGGCTTACTGACTCTCTTCGCTCTTATAGCCAACATGTGGCACTCGATGGAATCCTTTCATCTCCTCTCCCTGTCAAGGCTGTTGTGCCCCAAGGCAGTGTTCGCCCAGTCCTTTCCTCATCTTCATCAATGATCTCTCTCTCTCTCACTCTCACTCTCTCTGAAAAATCCTCTATCACTTGCTGATGACTCCACCCCTTTTGAGGCTGCAGCTCTCCCTCTCTTCAGACTTTAAATATCATAGCTGGTCAAACACTTGGAATGTCTTTTTAATCCTGACAAATCTCACACCCTATCTCTCCCCAAAAGGACCATCTGGCAAATCCTATCTTTTGGCAGTTGTCATAATTTTTTTTGCGCACTTTCTGGCACTTTCTAATGCCATAATAATGGCACTTTCTTAAAATAATTTTTGAGGCAGTTTCAGTCATTCAAACTCCTGGATCTCATGATCAGTCATGATCTTTCTTGGGCAAACTACATACCTAAGTTGGCCTCCAAAGCCAGCCCCCTACCGGGCATCCTCCGTCAACAAAGTCCTTCCTGTAACACCTGAACTTTCCACCTACAAGGAGTTCATCCGCAGCTTGATGGAGTACAGCTCTCCTCAAGGCTGGTTCCCCTGCTCATATTTCCTTAACTTAATGCTGTGAAAGCAAGGCCAACAACATCATGGGAATCTTCCATGCTGAAGCCGAGTCCATGGGTCTATCACTTCACCATCGCAGACAGGTCTTTCACTCTGTCTTGTGCTGCCTCCTTTCTGGTCTTTCATCCTCTGCTGTTTTGTGCTTTGTCCCAACATCCCCCCCCCCAGGTTTCTGCAACCATTTTATGGTGGAACTACCTCAATCCAGGATCACTGCTCATCTCAACTAATTTCTTCCTCTTTTTTTTTCCTAGCTGTGGAATCAACTTCCACATCCTCTTCAATCTCATTCCTCCTTCAGGTCTTCAGACAGCTGCTCAACACCATCTCAGATCATCACAATCTTAAACCAGGATCTTTTCTACCTTGTTAACCCCACCCAAATCCCTCTTTTTCCAATTTTCCCTCCTTGGACTTTCCTTCTGTAAAGGAATTTTTTTTCCATTTTGTCCACCCCATGTATGTGTGTTTTGCATCCTGTCTGTTATTGTCTGACTCATTCCACTGTACTTGTTCCGCCACGAGCCTTGCCTACGTCAACAAAAAAATGCCTCTCTCCCCCCCCCCCCCCCCCCCACAGCACTTAATCTCCCCCTCCCAACCCTATGCATCAATCCACTCCCCACATCAAGCCTTCAACCCCCTCCCCAGCACAACTCCTCAACCTCCCCCCCCCTCATTCCAAATCTGTCCCTCCTTACTTGTGGCCGCCTCCACTCTCATCGTCCTCCCGCTCACATCAAAGAAAAATGGGCATTGCCATATCAAAACAGTGGGACCTTCCGCTTTCCCGATCATGCTATCACCGACTTCACAGAAACTTGTGTCATGCTGGTCCCCTGTTCAACTCTCATTTTAATGAGAAACATCGTTGGACATAACAGCAAGGACCTGCAGTAAAAATGCTGCTTGAGAGAATGCCACATACTTATTTGGGCGGTGTATAAACAGAATGCTGCCTCAATCACTGAGGACCTATCTTTTCAAAGCCTGTGACGCCTATTCAGCTCAAAATCAAATTTTTAAGTGTCCCTTTAATTGTTTTAGACAGAAGGGAAAACTTACAGGATGGCATGGTGATTGTGAATATGACGTCTTTCTGACTTGCATCAACAGCATGGCAGCCATTGTTGGTGTAGTCAGGTGAACTGTAAAACCAGTAGGTGGAACCCGGACGGACACATGCATGCATGGCTCCTTTATAGTGAAGACATGAGAAGTATATTGGTGAGTGCTCGGACAATTGCACAATTTGTGGAAAATCCTTCAAGCCATTGATACACACAAAGAATGCCACGATGGTGAATGGCGCAGCATGGATAAGGAGCCGACTTGGTCCATTGATTTGTAGTACCTTGCTGTGGTTAAGATGGATGCCTTCAGGGATGAGAAGGGTACCTTCAGTCGAAGAGACTCTCGAGTGGCCATGACGACACAGTGGTGGCGGTGTGTACTCTATGCACACACACACATACATGAATCATGATTTACACATACTCATGCACAATTTGTGATTTATGCACCATATTATGCATACATATCGATATGTGATCATACACATATTATACACTGACATATCTATATATTTACTTGTAAGAGTACCCGCCAACGGGTGATCTTGTTCCAAGCATGCAACACGTTCTTCTGATGGCATACCTTTATTTGGGTGGTGTATAGGCAAAATGATAGCTCTTGATAGCAAAGAAATATAACCCTGTTATGTGCATGAAGCCAAAAACATACCTCCTGCTTATAGTTCGAATCACCTCACTGCATTGGAAACGCTGGGGACAGGAATACAAGCACTGTGAAATGGTAAGATACTTGTAATGTCCTCCCCACCTCGAGGCAGCGCTTCATGATATACATTTACTTAGAGAATTCCCCCTAAGACTACCAGCAATATTTAAAACACCTCTGCACATTAAGTGGTATGCTGTATCTATTTAGCAAGTCTGGAGTAATCACGCCAGAACTAGGAGTAGTACAAACAAACAAGCAATCACTGGTCTGTGAATTATAGTAAGGATATGTGCACACATTTTCGCTGACATATACATATTGTTAAGGCCGGAATTCAGGGGCTTGCACACGAGGGAAGCACTCAGTTTGTTGCCAAACACCTGGTCCTGAGCCCACTGACCACAGATAACTCTGGTCCAGCAAAGTAAGAATTAACTGAGATGAAAAGTAGGATGGACTCTTTTTTTTCCTTCACCTCACACAAACCCAACGGGGCTCGAACGTCCATCTCATATATATATAACTATTATATTAATTAATATGGCGGAATGGCGGGCGTTGATGAAGGATTAGGGAATGTGAGGGACAGTACAGCTGCGATGCGATGCGGATACGCAGCCGCGGTCTCTGAGGTGTCCAGACCCAATAGGCAAGTCCTCTACGGCATGCAAGATATGCGATGGCAAAGCGGCTTGCTCCATTTATTGCTGCGGCCCTGCTGTATTAAGCAAAGACATATTGAGCTGCCTTTATATACCAATATACCCTATAACACGGGCTGTGCGTTTTTTAACATGGGAATTCTAATGGATTTTTTGTAGTTAATTAGCCTAATCAACTCAGGAGGTCATCGATCATTGGGTGTATCACATTTCAAATCAGATATGCTCCAGGAGAACTCCACAAAAAACATCGCCCCCCGTCCCCACACCTCCATCCCCACACAGACACACCTCATCATCATCCACAGGGTTCTACTGGGTCTTTTGGACATCTGGGGTATTTTGTGTCCTTAGGACTTTTGGGTCCTCGAGAGAGTTTTGGTGTTTTCCGGAGCGCTCTTGGACTCCGGAACTATTTCTCTGAGGTCTTCTGCCGGCGTCCTCGGGAGCTATTTTGGGGTCATCTGGGTCTTTTGGGTCATCTGAGTCTTTTGGGTCATTATTAATTATTTCCAATTAATTGTTTGATCAAAAATACTATTTGCCAAAGCCGCACATCCTTCACTTTTGTCCCCAAATTTCAGCTTTCCCCTAGTTCAAAGCGATGGCTGCAGCATATTGCTTGGACACAAACAAGAGAAGCAAAACTAAAACAAACAAACAAGAAAAGATACGCACATGCACAGCACGCATTCTTGCCCAAAATCCAATAAAACATTTTGATCTTTAAAACTATTTTGTGGTTGGAATTTCAATGACAAAAATACACAAATCTCTTCAAAATTTCAAGTCAAATGGATGAAAATGGACAATTTTAGAAATGACCGCATCGGACTTTTTGCCTTTTTGACCTATGTTGACCTCAAAAATACTTGTTCGTTGAATTTAGTGACCTGATATTCAAATCTTCTTCAATGTCGTCAATGGCGATTGACTGTCAAAAATTGAGGATTCATAATACTCACCTATTGTTGACTGTGGCCGCCTATTGTTGACCTTTTGGTATATGTTGTCCTCAAAAAATAATTGGCTTTTTAATTCAGCTGACTTAAAAATATAATTTTTTTTCAAATTTCAAGTCAACCTGATTGAAAATTTAGGATTTTAGAAAATCTCACCTGATTTGTTGACCTTGTTGACCTCAAAAAACAAGAGGATTCCTTGCTGATGCACGAACTCTACCATGTTGGTTAAGTTTAATGAGATGGGTTTAAATTTTGATCTTCAGGGCAATATAAAAAACACAGACAGACAGACAAGAAACGTCACTCAGTAACACATGGGACAAATGGAACGGCACTCGGTATAGAGCCATACCTCTCCAGGCTGAACAGTTATACATTTTGATTCCCACTTATAAGGGCCCAGATCTGAATCCCGGACCTTGAACCAAAATCGAAATCGGTTTGTCTTTTACAAACCAACTCACCCACCTAGTTTTGTCACAAAAGTTCCTCCACAAACTTTAGACGGATAACATGCCTATAACATAGTTTTTAGCCCCATCTCTCTATGAATCTCTGAAAAAAAATTCTCAGATCCAGATCAGTATCAGATCTTCACCAAAATTTCATCGATTAGTCCTTCTCACACACCCAAAGCCTATGCTCCACCAAGTTTTGACCAAATCAATCTATAACCTTTTGCACGATATTGTGCCTATCCTTATCGTTTTTTGGCCCCCCATCTCTCAAAGTGAAGAATCACTTTTAGGTGCGCGGCAAACTTAGCATAACAATTGTGCATTTTGTGAGGAAAGCACCAAATTTGGCACACTAGTAGGCCTATCATATTATGACAGATTTTGCGATATTGGGCCATCTCAAAATTTTTTGATGGCAGTGGAAAATGGCTTGCCACAGCCATTCAGCGGCTGAATTTGTAGATGGCCCATATCCAAATCTGTTCATAATATGATAGCTACTAGTGCTGCCAAATTTGGTGGCTTTCCTCAAAAAATGCCACCAATCGTTATGCTATAATTTACTAAGTTGCCCCACTAATTTAACAAATTCTCAGATTCGGATCTTCACCAAAATTGAGCGTCGCTGTCTTTGGTCGGTCACCTACATAACACAAAAAAAAATTTCAGAACGCGATAGCCTTTGCAAAACTGTGGCCAAAAATCGTGTGACAGACAGACCAAGCAGACAGACAAAATGCTGTACAGACCAAGCACACTTGCGCGTGAAAAACCGTTTTTTTCGTCGATAACGCACACAACCAACGCATATACTTCCAAAAAAAAACAAAAATCCTTCAGCACATGGCAATGACGTCCATGTATTGCCTGACTAAAACTATCATTTTAATGGGGCACGACATGCTGCTGATGCTGTATCCCCCACACCAATACACTGGTTATTCCTTTCACCCACTTTGGGAGGATAACAGGCTGATGTCAAACCCACCTGGTTTTAAGTCAGCGGCCAGCAGCATCAAACTCAGGACGTAAAGATCCCAAACAGCCACCCAAGCCACTAAAGCACTAAGGCAACCACCAAGCTTATACAATGAATAAAAACTGGAGCTCTCTCTTCTGTTCAGCACCCAGTGATGACGTCATGTATTGCCTTGATATGCAATGTGAAGGAGCTGTGCACAATACATAGTACTTGGTAGAAATAAAGCAGGCGAGACCGAGTTTATAATGGTGGAAACTAGTGGATTAGAACGAGCCATTCCACAGAGATTTCACGTGAAAACGCAACTGGCACATCCCGTTCTCCGAGCTCGGGTTGCTCGGAATGGTGATGGCGGACAAACCTCTCACGTGCCCATCTGATTTTGCCACGCGCTGACTGGGGGAACGTGCAGGTTGCAATCTCCGTTGTGGATGGAAGTCTGTGGGAATACCAACGGCGTTGGGGTGCATCGGTTCGAGCTTGGCTTGTACGGAACCTCTTTTTTATTCGTTTTTTTTTTCAACCGTTGGACTATTGATTGTGGAAGAATGATGTCGAAAACAGGATTCTTCCTGCTGAAGAAATGTTCTGGGTATTTCGGACACGGTAGTGGAATGAGATTACGATCGAGATGGATTCGGAATATGTAATATGTAGATAACATAGAAGAAGAAGATTCGTGTGGATCAAGCGTGGATCGTTGCCCGACATGGCCAGCGAAAGAAACATTTTCCCAAGCGAGTTGTGAGTAAGAGTACGTTTGTGAAGCATTTTCTGGTTTTTAAAGATCTTCGTCGAGTAGCACGAAACTAGTGATAGTTAGGTATGAAACATGTTTCTTAACGTGATATACAGCAGAGTCCGAGCAAGTAGAATACTCCCCTCACCTTCATGGCTGCCTCCCCCTCCCGCACTCCCAATTAATTTTCGAAAAATTAAAATCATTGTGGTGGTTTCTGTATGAATAAAGCTCTCGCCTTTATAATTACAGGTTTATTCTTTCATGAAAAAATCACACCCATAATATATTTTTATATATAGTATATGTATATAATATGTAGAAAGACCTACCCACCATACTCTCACCTGTGAATGGAAGAATTGAACCCTCCCACACTCCTCCAATCCAAAGAACTGGCGCTAATGTATACCAAGAAAGACCGGACTCAAGGTAAACGACAAAGCTGGCTTCTCGAGACCCTTCCCAGAGTTCCCGTCAACAACCTATAAAGATGTTCACACATAGTACACACATGATTAATCCCAATGCATCTTCCTAAGATCGCATAAAGGAGAAAGAAGAGAGAGAGAGAGAGAGAGAGATGATGAGAGAAGAGAGAGAGAGACGAGCAGAGAGAGAGAGAGAGAGAGAGAGAGAAGAGAGAGAGAGAGAAAATAAAGAGGTGAGAGAAGAATAAGAGCTAGAGGAAGAGAGAGATAAAGAAGAAGAGAGAGAGATAAGAGCTAGAGAGAGAAAGAAGAGAGAAGAGATAAGAGCTAGAGAGCAGAGAGAGAGATTAAAAGAGTATTGAAAGAGATAAAGAGGTTGAGAGAGAGAGAGAGAGCTTAAGCGGAGCGCTTATGGAGAGCGCAGAGAGAAGGCCTTTTGAGCAGAGAGAGAGAAGGTTAGAGGCAGATAGATGAGGGAGCTGCCGATGAGAGGAGAGAGCTACGAGAGAGGGAGAGCTAAAGATGAGAGAGAGAGCCATTTTGTTCCTCCTTTATTTTCAGGATCATTTTATGCACAAGAAATTCAGAAATCAGCAGGCAAACGATTGTACAAAGTTAAGATGAGGAAAGAGGTCATACATAAAAACAAAGTTTAAAATTCATTAAATTAACAATGAGGACTACCATCAACAAGTTTTATCAAAATGATTCTCTTACACACCACCTCTGTTTAAAAACGTCAAATCACTGAGGTTGAAATCAAGTGCAAAACATGATGTGACAAACGGCCTTAAAATACATTGAGATATACGTCATCAACCAGCAATTGTCGGCATTTTGCCAATTTTTAGACTTTCCTTAGGCAGAAAGCAGCAAAGTTTAGCCTTGGAACGACAAAAATTAATTTGCTAAAAGTACATCTTCACTTTTGCATCGTAAAGCGATACTAAACCGAGATAAAAACAATGTCTTTTAAAAACAAGGCCTAGCCCTCAGAGCTACATGTGATAAAATCATAAAAAGGAGGGCCAACTTGGCACTCAATAAAAATGCTGAAATGTTTTCATAGCACCACAGAAAAACCGACGATCCGTAGGTCACTAGAACATATGTGCATTGAAACAAACCCCACCACCTCTGGCAACAGGACACCGGAACTTATTGTTGTAGTGCGCCAAAGCCGCCACTTGAAAATCTCCCGACAAGATGCGCTGTGAGAGCACAACGGGCAGACTCAACAGGCAATTTTTGAGGGGAATCGCTGCCAAATGATGATACAAGCATCAAATTGTGCCCACATATTGCTTCTCCAGGGATTGCTAATACAAATCTTGCCTGATTAGCGCCATTTGAAAATCCAACGATGGGCGCCATTTCAAGATGGCGCGCCAAGTTTAGCTCCCAAAGTGACTTTTTGCTAGAAGTATTTGTACGTTGTCCGATTTATCTCTCTCG
>CM068968.1:6431313-6442473 GCA_035128595.1 Eptatretus atami
CTTCCTCTCCCCACATTTATAACTTGGTTTGTCGGATTTCAACAGGAGGGATGTGTTCAGTTGCTCAGTTTGTCGTCGAGCGCTCGCCAAGTAGCTTAAGCAGTGCGTCTGAAATCGTTGATGAGGATCGGCTGGCTTGGTGAGCGTCAGCTAGCTGCTCGGTAAGTGAACACATCCCTGGAACGATGCACAGACGAGAGCAGGGCTTCCCAAACCTCGAACCTGAAACCTCCCCTCAAGCTCAAAATGTCGGTTTTTGAGGGGATTTTTTTTTGGAGAAGGATAGCAATTCACAATGGTGAGCGCCATGTAGAAGTACAATTTGTGGAAAGTCTTTTGATTGTCCATCACGCAAACTCCAAGACACACATAAGAGAATTCACATGGTGAACGTCCATGACATATGCAACAAGTTGTGAAAAATCTTTTAATCAAGTCATCCATACCTTAACCGCCCGTGACAATACACGAATAGGTGAACGCCCCATACAAATGCACAAATTGTGGAAATCTTTTATATCAATCATCCACTGCTAAAAAACGATCACCATGCGATACACAATAGTGAGCGCCCATTCATAATCGCGCCATTTGGGAATCCTTCTTAATCAGATCTCCCCGCTCAAAAGACACACATCGGAATCTCTACAATGGCGAACGCCATACAAACTGCACAAATTGTGGAAATCTTTAATCAGTCAGTGCATCCGCTTAAAATATAACACATTCATGACAATTCACAGTGGAGAGCGCCCATCAAACAATGCACAGTTAATTGGAAAAGTATTTCAATCAGTCATCCCCCCCTCGAAATGCCACATGAAATTCACACGGTGAACCGCCCCTACAATGCACAGTTTGTGGAGAATCCTTCATTCATTTATCCAGCTTTAAAATAACACGAGAAATCACAATGGTGAAAAACGCCCGTACAATGCACAAGTTGTGGACAAATCTTTAATTGGTCCATCCACCCTTAAAATCACACTGGCAATTCACAATGGCGAATGCCCGTACAAATGTACAAGCTGTGGAAAATCTTTTTCATCGACCATCCACAACTGAAAACACACGTATAATTCAACAATGGTGAACGCCCGTACAAATGCACAGTTTGTGGAAAATCTTGCACAGTCATCCTAACCTTAAAAACACACATGCAGAATTCACAATAATAAGTGCCCCGTTCAAATGCTCAACGTTGTGGAAAATCTTTTAATCTATCATCCACTTTAAAACGCACACAGATAATTTCACAATGGTGAAAGCCCCGTACAAATGCAAAGTTTTGTGGAAAATTTTTAATCCGGCCGTCCACTTAAAACACATGTTGATATTCAGCAACGGTGAGGCGCCATACAAATGCAAAGTATGGTGGAAAATCTTTTTAACCAGCCATCGAACCGCTTAACCCGCAATGCGAATTCACAATGGTGAGAGCGCCCGTTCAAATGCTCAAGTTGTGGCAAATCTTTTAAACGATCAATCTAACCTTAAAAAACGCACATGAGAATTCACAAATTTAAGAATGACCGTACAATGTACAGTTTTGTATTTCATTTTTAATTCTGTCATCCCATCTGACAAGCAATGTGGAAAATTCCAAGGAGAACAAGGAGATTGAACAAAGGGAATGTCCATGCAAGAGCAAAATTGTGGAAAATCCTTCATTTAAAGAAAAAAAAATCCTTCATAAATCATGCGAATTCATGAAACAACTTTTTATTTTACTTTTTTATTGTTAAAGGCTCGAGAAAGAGCTGGTGTTCATGGCACTGATAGGATCATGACACAACACGACAAAAGGACGCAGTTTGAGAGCGGGAGGAATACTAAGAGACCGAGTTGAAGGTCACCATCAGAAGCAAGCTAGAACAAACAATGTGTGGGAGAAATGAGAGGCAAGAGGATGCATTGCGTGGATAAGATGGATACGGAAGGAAAACACAAGAGGGGAAACTGGAAATTGGAAGACGAGGGATTGAACAAAAAAGGTTTCTTTCCAAAGTCAGAGAGATCATTCATGAAGATCAGGAATCAGATAGGCCCAGAGCACAATTTGTAGAAAATGCTTTCCATTGGTCATCACACATGAAATGCACCATGTAATTCATTTGAAAAGTCAACGGAGAGACAAATGGTGCAGCACCAAATGCGCAATTTGCGGAAAATCTTTGCTCAATCATCCTGCCGTAAAATACACCAGCGATTACTGAAGGGCGATTGGTGTCACCCACTACAGTGAACACACACACACACAACACACACACACAGCACATCTGTGGCATCGACATTTTTACTGTGAGTAACTACACATGTGATTATGACAATTCAACTGATGTAACTCATCAAGTTGAGTGTCTAGGAGAACGTAACTCAGCCTGGGAATTCTCACAGAAACCTACTCACTCATGCATCAGATTCAATCCCATGTTGTATCTTCCAATTATCTACCCTTCCTCCCTGCCGATGGTGCACTGAATCATGTGGTGAGGCAGTTGGCTTTGAAACAACTTGCCTATTCTTCCTGGAAAGGCAATCCGACGAAGGTAATCTCAGTGCATTCCGAAAAGCCCGCAACAAGTTTATGTCTACCCTTAGGAGAGTGAGAAAACAAATCTCTCCAACATCAAGCAATGAACTTTCAAACCTTGTCTTCCCTCCTCATAACTGGTGGTGCGCCTTGTTGAGTTCTGTCCTCTGGGTATGCTCCCCTTCCATTCCTTCCTTCTCTCTTCAAAATGGCACACCAGTGATCCGCTCGTGAGAAGGCCGAATGCCTCAGTTTGTGTTCCTTTCAAAATCTTGTGTCCCTAACGCCTCACTCCTCATGCCGCATCCTTTCCTGTTGAACCCAATACTCCTGGACTCTGTATCATTTTTTCACCTGAAAGGTTTTTCAACCCTCGAGCACTGAACTCTGCTACTGAACCAGAATGCTCATTAGCTCATGTGTCCTAAAAAAAACCTTGCTCTGCTGCTCTTGCAATATCTCTCACCACTTTTCATTCTGGCATTTGCGGTTCTTTTCACCCAGTGATTTAAGAAATCTTCTTTCTCCAAAACCGTCATCTCAAATAAATGGATGGAGGCCCTCAATATCAGACATGAGATCAAGGCTGTCTTCTCTGGACATTCTCGTGCTTTTGATACAGTCTGAGCATCCTGCCTTGCTCTCCAAACCTGTTTGCTCAGTGGCATCCAAGACCAACTCCACGCTTACTGAACTTCCTCTGCCTCGTACCAACAATGTGGCACTCTATAGAATCCTTTCCATCTCCTCTCCCAGGGCAAGCTGGTGTGCCCCATAGGTAGTGGTTTCTGGGCCATCCTTTACTGGTCTTTCATTAATGATCTCTCTGAAAATCATCTTTACTCTTTGCTGTTGACTTCCACCCTCTGCCATATCATCCTTCAGACAGACAGGCTTCAGCCTCTTCCCTTCTCTTTAAGATTCTGAAAAACAATCATAAGCTGGTCAAACACTTGGAATATGTCTTTCAATCCTGAAAATCTCACACCCTCAACTATGTCTCTGCCGAATGGACTGTCTGGAAAACCCCACGCGACTTTCTCAACAATCACCTTGAAGAAGTCCTTTCATTCAAATTTTTGGGTCTCACTATCTGTCACGATCTTTCCCTGGAAAGCCACATCTCAAGCTGGCTCCAATGCCCAGTCGCAAACTCGACATCCTCCGTCGTGCAAGTCCTTCCTTGGCACACCTGAAGCTCTAACCACTTACAAAGCTTTCATCTGCAGTCTGAATGGAATCATGTGGGGTGGTGCTCCTGCCATCACACAGAGCTTGACTTCAGCTGTGGAAACCAAAGCTTTTAGGATCAATTGGTATCCTCCCACGATGAAGTTTGGTCTTTGGGTCTCTCACTCTCTCACTGGAGGCAAGGTCGGTGGTCTTTCTGTCCTGCTCTGTCTCCTCTCCAGCCTTGCCCCCTTGCTTCCTGTCCTGTATCTGTCCCTTTGATCATTTATTCAGGGGTGTTTGGTCTGCCAAAAACGCCCCTTCTGGTGAAACTTCCAACATCAAGAATTACTTGTCACCTTCACTTTTCATTCCTCTTTTTTCCACCTCTGGAACAAACTCCCACACTCTCTCAATCCCCACCTCCTCTCATCCATGTCTTCAATAAGCAGTGTTCACCACCATCTCCTATCTTCCCCATCCAAAACCATGATCTTTATACCCCGTTAATCCACCCCAAACCACCTCTTCCAAATTTCCCTCTTTTCCCTCCTGAAAGTCCTGTAGTTTACCATCTTCTTTAACCCTGTTGTACCACCACATCCCTCTTCCTTCCACAGATATGCTTTGTCTTTATTCCCACTATTTTGTGCTTCCCTCATCCCACCCCTCTTTTCTCCTTGCCTTGTTATATGTTTCTGTGGTTATTATTCTTTCAGAGCCTCGATTTGTATACAAAAATAAAAAAATTTACATTGACTTCTACCTTAAAGTTCTCAAATGAATCATAGTACTCGTTTAATTTATGAAAATGCAATCCATGAGTTTCAGAACATACATACATACATACATACATACATTCGTCGGCCAGGACAACGACCAGGTCAGCCAAGGAAAACACTGCTTTGATTGCAGAAGCTGTTGAAGAACAACCTAAAAAAACTGTCCAGTGACATCACCCCAACCTCCAGAAGGCAGGGGTGAAAGTATCACAATCTATCATTTGCAGAAGAACTTCGATGCAGAACTACAAAGGCTACACCACAAGATGCAACGCTATCCATCAGCACACCAAAAATAAGAAAGACCAGATTAGAATTTTCCAGACGTCACAGAGGTGAGCGAGTGGAGTGCTTGGAACAAGTTTTATGGACAGATGAGATCAAGATAAACCTTTACAAAACGAATGTAAAGGCGAAAAGTGTGGAGAAGCAAGGAAATGCAAATGATTCCAAAGCACATTACCTCATCTGTGAAGCATTGTGAGGTAGTGTCATGGCTTGGGCTTACATGGCTGCCTCTGCTACTGGCTCACTCGTCTTTATTGATGACGAGCAGATTTACCTGCGTTGCATGGGAAAGAGAACTTGAATAGGTAACACTTTTGTAGCCAAAGGAAATTTGGAAATTGTAATACCATCTGCCACCCGACTAGGTGGCACTACACAGTAACACATTTTAATAGACTATTTACTGCCCTCTGTCCCCCATCCCCCAGCACCCCTGCTTGAAGTCATGGCCACATTAGCCTATGTTATCACCCCACCCCTCCCCACACCCAAAGTTGTATTTGGTACCCCAAGTTTGGAGTTTGTCGATGTAATAAGTCCGGGACACGTCAGCTTAAGGATGTTTTGATTTGAATGTGCAGCAATCAGGGGTGGTGCGTGTATAATTTAGTTAGGGATTTATGGTTAATGAAATTGTGGGTGTAACCCCTATGTAAACTTTTACTGGGGCGCTGGGAGACCTTGGCAAGAGAGGAACAGAGGGACGGAGCAGTGAACGCCTCCATGGGCGGAGTGATGGATGTGCCTTTTGGGGAGGGGGGCGGTGCGTTGCCCTGGGAAGAAGAGGGAGGGGAGGAGGTGACAAGGGCATGAGCAGATTTTGTTGAGTTCTGAGGCGAACTCGTTCTGAGACTGTCGCATTTGAAATTTACACAAGGAAATCCGGAACACAAGTGGAGGCCATTCAGCCTATAATGCTGCGCCACATCAACACCACATCAATTTAATCAACACAAGATAAAAAGAAGAAAATGCAAAATGTTTTTTTTAATTTTTATTTTAATAAAGTGTTTTTTTTTTGCAGTTTTTGTTTTTTTTCCCCTCCCAGGGGAGGGGCGTGGCTTGGCTGAAAAAACATACATCATCAACCCAACAACACGCTTGATGAGACCGCCCACCAACAGCATCCGTACACATCACACAATCAACCCATCACTGCTGAAGCTACCGATAAAGTCCCTGCCAACCATTCATACCCCCCTATCTCCCATAACTTCCAGGTACCTATCTATTTAATTTAAACTTAATTTTACTGTTTCTGCTTGCCACTACTTTTCCAGGGAGACATCCAATGCATTAACTCTCTTCTGAGTAAATGTCCCCTGCATTACTAACGTCTTAACTCTACTTTCTTTACTATCAGGTATCGGCCCCTGGTGGCAATCGCACTGTTCCACTCTTAAATATTAATTAATCTGCAACTTATTTTTATTTATATCCTTCATTATCTTAAACATCTCTAGTCATATCTTTCCTCGTAACCACGCTCCTTTCTAGTGTATAAGCCCTGTCTTCCTTCAGCCGTCCTCATAGCTTGAGTCGAGCAGGCTGCGATCAATCTTGCAGCCCTGTGCTAACCCTCTCTCATCGGATCTAATGTCCCTTCTGGAATTGTGGTGACCAAAGAACTGCACACAATATTCTCGATGGTGGCCCTCACTAAAATTCCTGTGCAATGTTAACACCACCTCTTTTGATTTATACTTGATCCTCCTCCGAATACAACCTAAAAACCCATTGCTTTACCTAATAGTGCTGGCACTGTGCTGCCTGATTACCTTCCCATATCTATTAACACCGCCCAGATCCTTCTCCTGTGTGACACGCTCCAAAATACCCCTACATCATGTAATCTCTCTTTTCATTGTTCTTCCCATGCCCGCAACAACCATTACACTTGGTCAGGTTAAATTAATCTTCCAATCATTTTTCCCAATCTATACAAGATCAATATTCACTGATCTGATCATCACCATTCTGATATCCCACCTTACCCTCCAAGCTTTGGTGTCATCTGCAAATCTTGGAAAGCCTACTCTCAGCCCATTATCCAAACTCTTGCTGTAAATAATGATAGTAAATCGGTCCGAGTACTGACCTAAGGTACCCACAAGCCTTACATCCCTCCCAGCAAGACATCCTCCAAATCACAGCCACTCTTTGGCTTCCTTCATGAAGCCAGTTTAACATCCAATTAGCTACCTGACCAGCCACTCCACAAGCCTCACTTTGGCTAACAACCTCCGATGTCGTACGCTTATCAAATGCCTTCTTAAGTCTAGATATACAATGTCACGATGCTTCCTCATCCACCCAATCAGACACAGCTTTCATCAAACTCTAAAAGATTTTGTTAAACAGGAACTACCTTTGGGTAATTCCATGCTGACTACTAATAGTTTGTTTTATTAATTGGTTTCTCATCTGGTCCTTAATGTCTGCAACACCTTCCCCACAACTGAAGTCAAACTAACAGGTCTAAATAGATTCCCAATTCTTTCTATCCTTTCTTAAATAAGTGTTACATTTGCTTCTCTCAATCCTGCCGTAGCTGTCCTGACTCCAGTGAACGATTGAAAAATGTCCGTTAACATCCACTTACCGCTCAGCCACCTCCATCAATACTCTCGGTTGCATATTATCCTGGACCGAAGCCGTTATCTACACATTTTAGATTATTACCTGTTCCTTTACTACTTCCTCCACTCTCAACCTGGATCTTCTGTAAACGCCCTTCCTCACCTCCCTTGATAGATACTCTCAGCTATTGCAATTATCCCTGACTTCTTGTGTAAAAGTTGAAGTTAAAATACCTGTTAATAAGCCTGCCATCTTACTTTCACCACTAACCACTCTCCGTGCTATTCCTCAATGGGCCACACTGGTCCTAACCTGTTCTTTCACTGATATCCTCGAAAGAAACCTTGTCTATGTTTAATATTCACTCCACGACTCTCTCACTCCAATCTGCTCACTCCCGATCTCATTACTTCTTTCTCCCTGTTTTCCTACACTATCCCTTTCCTTCTCCTCCTCACACTCTCCCTTCCTTCTCTTCCTCACACTCTCCTTCTTCTCCTCACGCTCTCCCTTCCTTCTCTCCTCACATCTCCCTTTCTATATCTCTACTCACACTCTCCTTTCCTTCTCAACACTCCCTTTCCTTCTCATACTCTCCTTTCCTTCTCTCCCTCTCCACTCTCCCTTTCCTTCTCCTCTCATACTCCTCCATTTCCTTTCTCCCCTCCCACTCCCCCTTTCCTTCTCCTCATCTCCATTTCCTTCCCCCCTTTCCTTTCCATAAAAAGAATCCCTCCCCCATTTCCTTCTCCTCCTCTCACATCTCCTTTCTTCTTCTCATAACCTCCCTTTCCTTCTCCTCCTCACCTCTCCCTTTCCTTCTCCTCCTCCACTCTCCCTTTCTATATCCTCCCTCACACTCTCCTTTTCCTCTCCTCCACTTTCTTTTCGCTTCTCGCACAACTCTCCCTTCCCGTTCCTCCTCAACACTCCCCCTTACACTCTAACAACTCTCCCTTCCCTTCTCCTCACACTCTCCTTCCCCTTCTCACACTCTCCTTTTCCCTTCTCCTCACAGCTCTCCTTTTCCTTCTCCTCCCACACTCTCCCTTTCCTTCTCCTCCTCACACTCTCCCTTTCCTCTCCTCCTCAACACTCTCGACCTTTCCTTCTCCTCATACCTCCCTTTCCTCTCCTCCTACACTCTCGCCTCTTCTCCTCCTCACACTCTCCCTTTCTATATCCTCATCTCACACTCTCCTTTCCGCTTCTCCTCACATCTCCCTTTCCCTTCTCTCTCACATCTTCCCTTCTCTCACATCTCCTTTCTATATCCCTCAACACTCCTTTCCTTCTCCTCACACTCTCCTTTCCCTTCTCCTCACACTCTCCCTTTCCTTTCCTCACACTCTCCTTTCCTCTCGCTCACACTCTCCCTTCCCTTCTGCACACTCAACTTCAGCTTCTCCTCCTCACACTCTCCTTTCCTTCTCCTCATACTCTCTCCTTTCCTTCCTCCTTCTCACACGTTTCCTTTCCTTCCTCCTCACACTCTCCTTTCCTTCTCCTCCCATAACTCTCCCTTTACTTCTCTCCTCACACTCTCCTTCCCTTCTCCTTACACTCCTTTCCTTCTCCACTCTCCTTTCCTTCTCCTCACTCTCCCTCACTTCTCCTCCTCACATCATCTTCCCCTTCCCTCTCCTCCTCACACTCTTCCTTCCCCTTTCTCCTACTCACAGCTCTCCCTTTCCTTCTCCTCACTCTCCCTTCCGTTCACCCTCCTCACCTCCATTTCCTTCTCCTCAACACTCTCCCTTTCTTCTCCTCCTCATACTTCCCCCTTTCCTTTCCTATACTCTCCCTTTCACTTCTCCTCCCACACTCTCCCTTCCTATATCCTCCTCACACTCTCCTTTTCCTCTCCTCACACTTCCCTTTCCTTCTCTCCTCACACCTCTCCCTTTCCTCCTCCTCCTCACACTCTCCCTTTCCTTCTCCTCATACTCTCCCTTTCCTTCTCCTCCTCACACTCTCCTTCCTTCTCCTCTCAACACCTTCCTTTCTATATCTCCTCACACTCTCCTTTTCCTTCTTCCTCACACTCTCCCTTTCCTTCTTCTCCTCACCTGCTGCTTCCCTTCTCCTCACACTGTCCCTTTTCCTATCTCACCACTCTCACCTCCCTCTCCTCCTCACACATTCTCCCTTCCCTTCTCCTCCGCAACTCTCCTTTCATATCCTCCTCACACTCTCCTTTTCCTCTCCTCACGCTCTCCTTTTCCTTCTCATCCTCACACTCTTCCTTTCCTTCTCCCTCTCACCAACACTCGTCCTTTTCCTTCTCCTCAGCTTCCCGTTCCCTTCTCCTCCTCCAACAACTCTCTCCTTTCCTTTTTTCTCACACTCTCCTTTCCATTCTCCCTCCCTCAACTCTCCCTTCCCTTCTCTCTCCTACATCTCCTTTCCTTCTCCCTCACTTCTTCTGGCCTTCCCTTTCTCCTCACACGTGGGTCTTTTTCCCTTCTCCACACTCTCCCTCCTCTCTCCACATCTCCCTTCCTTCTTTTTCCCTCCTCACAGCTCTCCCTTTCTTATCTCCTCTCACAACTCTCCTCTTTTCCTTCTCCTCAGCTCCATCCTTTTCTTCTTCATCCTCCACTCTCCGCCTTCCCTTCTCCTCCTCAACATCTCCTTTTCCTTCTCTCACGCTTCCTTCCCTTCTCCTCCTCAACACTCTCCCCTTTCCTTTTTCCCTTCTCACACTCCTCCCTTCCCATTCTCCCTCCCACTCTCCCTCCCTTCCTTTCCTCCTCCACACTCCTTCCCCTTCCCGTCTCCTCCTCACACTTCCCTTACAAACTCTAAACAACACTCTCCTTCCCTTCTCCTCACACTCTCTCGACATTCTCTCTCCCCCTTTCCCTTCTCATCCACACTCCCTTTTCCTTCTCCTCAAACGCCTCCCCCTTCCCTTTCCTCCTCAACATAAGCTCTCGCCTTTCCTTTTCCTTCTCAAACACTCTCTCCTCCCTTCCTTCCTCTCCTCCTCACACTCCTCTCCCTTCCTTCTCCCCCTTCCTGCACCCGTCGATTAAAGATATTTCTGTAAAAATTCCTCTTCCTCTCCACATTTATAACTTGTTTGGCGGATTTCAACAGGAGGGATGTGTCATCAGTTTGCTCAGTTTGTCGTCGAGCCCTCCAGCCAAGTGCTTAGCAGTGCGTCCCTGAAATCGTTGATAGGATCGGCTGGCTTTGGTGGGCGTTCAGCTAGCTGCTCGTAAGTGAACATCTGGAAAGATGCACAGACGAGAAGCAGGGCTTCCAACCTCGAACTGAAACTCCCTCCAAGCTCAAATTCGGTTTTTGAGGGATTTTTTTTTTTTTCACGTTGTGAGGGACGTTTTCCCTGCTTCCTTCTTCTTCCCGACTATTTTTTTTTTTTTTTTAATCGTCGGTAACCGGGACCCATTTTGGATCGCGTGCGTAATGTGATAATTTAAATTTTAGTTGTGGACAAAAAGCGTTTGGGAGCCAACTTGGGCTCGAGAGAGACAAATCTGGTCGTCAAAGAGAAAATAAAAACAACAACAACAACAACAACCTTTCTCGGCGTGAAACTCAAAACCCCAACGGGGTGCATCTACTAGCTTGGCTTGTCGGACCTCCTTTTCCTGGTTGTTGTTGTTTTTTTTTTCCTCGTTGGATGTTTTTGTGTAAAATGATTTTATTTTCGTCAGATTCTCGACTGGAAAATTGCTCTGAAATACACTTAGTGGGATGAGATAGCGATTCGAGGAAGTATAATATATCATAAATTGGAGAAGAAGAAGAAGAGTCGTGAGTGTACATGAAGTGTGGATT